>CAXKVX010000321.1:0-114771 GCA_964058865.1 Eleocharis quinqueflora
CACAAAGTTTCACAATTCGAGTCCTCAACTCAAATGATCCGTGAAATATCCAAACTCAAGGAACAAAATGATATCAATCATCCAATACATAAAACTAAACAAAGAGTACCATCACAAATGATTGGTCCTCTAGGTCACTATACTAACACCAGCGTAGGCCTTTTGATGCACCGGTACGTGCTGGAGTTGTAAGCCGTGTTGAAAACACGAGAAGAGGTAGGAGTCAACCGAAATTGACATGGAATGAAGCTGTAAAATAAGACTTAAAGGCATAGAATATCTCCAAAGAGTTTGCGTCAGATATGAGTGCATGGAAGTCAGCGATTCACGTACCAGAACCGTGAAAAACTAAATTTTAGAAGTAGTGTTATAATTATACGACTAAGTTCAAGATTAACGACGTATCATACTAGTCTAAACTTATGATCGATAGAATAATATATTATTATTATTAATATTGTTTTTATACTTTTATTTTTATTTTTATTCTTACTTTTATTTTACTATTTTTATATTATTATTATTTATATTAATTTTTCACTTCACATTGAATTTCATTTTTAACCTATCCAATAATGACTTTGTTGTTGTTTGTCGTATAACAGCATATCCTTTGGACCTTTTCGCACCTCTGAACTGAACAAACGTATTATTGCGTTTTGGAGGGGTGCATGCGAAAATATATTTGTTATTGACCTCATTATCTGCTTTGCTTGCAGCAAAAACACTGAGGTCTTTTCTCTCTCATACCTGTTTTTTTCCCACAGAGAAGGAAAATAAAATCAGAGGATTCAGAGAGAAAAGAGAGCGGGAAGATAGAACTCGAAAGAATTTTCGCCATGGCAACTGAGGAGGGAAAGGTTGTAGAACAGTCTCCCTTGCAAAAAAAGTTAGAAGAAGCAGAAGGGGAAGTGTCGGTTGAGCTTCCAGCCCCTTCTGGATGGAAGAAGAAGGTTCAACCTCTTTTTCTTAAATTATTTAAATTAGTTCTAATCAGTAACTTTTCCGAACTGTATAAGTCGATTTCGGTTATTTTGGTTTTCTGTGTTATCAGATCTTTGCTCGCTTGTGTAAATTCTCTGTCTAGGGTTTGGTAGATGCTACGTGTTCAAGTGTTATTGCAGAGCAATTAGGACAATTACTTTGAGCTGGTTGGATGAAAACTTGCTAGAAACAAAGATCCTCTGTTGGAACTTTGTTTACAATTTTTCAGTAAATTTTTGCTATGTAGATATTTTGTTAGTCTTATGTCTCTTATGTGCAAACTGCCCTAGTTTAATCCACTGGATGAGCTTAGATTTCTTTGTAGGGCTTGTCTCAGTTTCAGTTCTGCTAAGATTAGAATATGATTTTGGTCCACAAATTGATTTGTATGACTAAGTTATTCTTTCAATAAGAACAAATATTGAAGCAAATAAATTGCAGGTCAGAAAAATTGAAGTACCATAGTTAGTGGGAGCTACTAAAGGCTCTTATTTCCTATGTACAAATTAGTGTTTCTTAAAGTACAGTTAGTGAATACCAACAGTCACGCCGGGAGTTTCTAAAAAATAAAAGTCACGCAAGTGGAGTTTTTGAGAATTTTGTTAGTCATCTTTTTGAATTCGTTAGAGAGTACCATTTCCTATTAATTTCTATTTTTTAGCTGTGAGTTTGTCATATACTTTGCCTTTGACAATGTGGCTGTTAAATATTTAATAGTTCAGTAAAACAGTACATAATGTTTTGTTGTAAATTATACAGAAAATATCTAATGGGTTCTAGTCTTCTAGACACCTTCTTTAACACTATTGATTAGTTAAAGATGCTTCTGAGCTCGGTTCACAAATTTAAATGTCAATACAAGTCAGTTCTGTTTTTGAGTGAACCAATTTGGAAATTGCTAGAACTGGAATTTATTTTATCCATGGGCAGAAAAGGATTTAACAGATCTGCAGAAGTTAGAATTGAAGTTGATAATAAATTTGGGGGCAGGATTTAACAGATCTACAGAAGTTAGGATTTAACCCTCCGGAGTCCAGAATATGGTACTTGACAAAATTAGCAAGCTCTGATACAGTATCAGCATGCCATTTTTTATGTTCTGTTGCTAAATTGGCTGGTTTTGTCATAATGATAGTACAGTAACAAAATTATAAAATGCAATCCTCAGGTTTTCTAGTAATTTTAACCTTGTTGTTGAACATAGTGCTCATTTTAAGAAACTTGTAGGTTTTACCTAAAAAAGGGCGGACCCCGGGACGGAGTGATGTGGTATTTGTTGCCCCTAGCGGAGAGGAGATTAAAACGAAGCGCCAACTTACCCAATATCTGAAGTCAAACCCTGGTGGCCCTGCTTCCTCGGAGTTTGACTGGAGCACTGGTACTCTCTCTCACTCCACGTGCGCGCACACACACACACTCACTTTCACAAGATTGTCCTCTTAAGTTCATGTTCTGCTTCTACTACCTAGTACAGGTCACATAAAGGTCCATACTGTGCACGCACACTCACTTTCATGAGATTTTCTGTTTTAAGTTCATGTTCTACTTCTACCTAGTACAGGTCACATGAAGGTCCATACCGGTTCTATTAAGTTCGGTGCAGTCACTTTGTGAAAGCTTTTGTTTAAATAAACATCTGAACTAATTGTTTGCCTTGCTCATGTTCAAGTAGAAAGCTAGACAAAATCTGCCCTGCTCACCTTAGCAAAAGGAAAGGAAAAAGAGAGTCGCTGGGTGTATAGATATCCTTGGAACTATGCTCACATGGTATGTTTGACACAGTATCGTTATTAATGACTTTCTCTACAGGAGAGACCCCAAGACGCTCTGTCAGGATAACTGAGAAAGCAAAAGCAACAGAGTCCCCAGAGGATGAACCACCAAAGAAAAAACGCGGTAGGAAGCCATCGTCAGAGAAGAAAAAGGATGAGCAAGAAGAGGAGGATGCAGAGCCAACGGACAAGAACAAGGAAGAGCAAGACGAAAAGGACTTGGAGGCAAAAAAAAAGGAGGCTGATGCAAAACAAATAGATGAGAAGGCCGGCGATACTGAGATGAAGGATGCGGAGTCAGTTAAAGAACCAGGTGAGACTGTAAACCCTGCAGCGGATACTGCCGTGCCCGAAGAAAAAACAGAAGGAAAAGTTGAAGAGAATAACGAAGCCAAAAGTGACGAACCTGCAGGCCCTGATGCTGCTCCAGTTGAGAATAATGTAGCTGCAGAGGTGGGTCCAGACGAGGGGTCTGATGCCAAACCTGACGAACCTGCAGGCCCTGACGCTGCTCCACTCGCAAATAAGGAGAATAATGCTGCTCCAGTTGAGAATAATGTAGCTGCAGAGGTCTGTCCAGACGAGGGGTCTGATACCAAACCTGATGAACCTGCGGGCCATGAGGCTGCTCCACTCGCAAATAAGGAGAATAATGGTGCCAAACCTGATGAACCTGCAGGTGCTGATGTTACTCTACTTGAGAATAACATAGGTACATCAGTAGGCCCACATGAGGGGTTTAGCCTCAACGGGAATAACTATTGATGGCTCACTAATTTTATGTGTATTATTAGTGTATTATGAATTGAACCTGACTTTTATAGTCATAGACATCGAGATCTAGCGACCTTTTGTATTTTGATAATAAATGCATCAATCTGCGAGTTAGTGTTGTTGTTGTATCTTACGTTAGCTGAATTCAGCAGGCATGCAAGTGTGTTGACGGGATTGTTCTGTCGTGAACTCTGAGTTGTAATACCTGACAAGATTTTTAGTCCTTTTGTTATTTACAACTACAGGTAATTAGAAACTGATGTATTAATGTATTATTCACGCTCATGAGATTCATAGCTAACGGGGTAGTTTGCTGGTTGTTTTTTTTTTTTTTTTTTTTTGAGCACTTATCTCTTAATGTTCTCTGCTTTACGCTGTTTTTGAAAGATTTGGTTCAGCCCCTCAATTCCTGTTATTCGAGTGGGCACTTTTTAATGAAGGTTTTCCAGGAAAGGAACAAAAATGTAAAAATGTTAATACTAACTCGATTGTTCTTAATTTATTCACAAATAGTCTCTCTTTCAGTGCAAATTAAAAGATTTACCAGAATTACCTGAATAAATTTGTAGAATTAATTGAACTTCGACTAAATCTATTCTTCCACCTACCCTCATAAATAATCACCATCGTTGTAAGTCGAAGCACATTAAGAAACGGCAAATAAATAATTAATGGAAACAATGCAAGCACGACGAAACAACCAATAAAATAAAAAGAGAAGAGAAACCTTAATTTTATCCATCGGCCGAAGGAAGAACAAAATATATAGTTCTTTTTTGAATCTCATTCCATCACAAATTAGACACGAGCTATTTCATACAACTAGCCCCACCATGAGACATTGAAAATTTCGGCTGAAAATTGATCAAGGAAAAAGGATCTCAGTAGATATCGATCGTTCAAGTTATGTTGCATTCTCTGCACAATTGCACTCACAAATTAAGGAAACTTGGTGTCCTTTCTAAGAACATTGATTCCCTTCACAGAAATACATTATCATTTATCATCATTACCATATAAGAACGATAAAAATAGATAAAAGACTAAAATGATAACAAACCTCCAATCATGCAACTCGTACACGATAACTCTCAAAAAAGAACCAGAAATCTTACAAGGAAGACCAGAATATCCTTATACATGCAAAAATAATATTAGGCTATTAGGTACAGATAGGGCAAATAATAAGTCCGTTTTCATTACAAGTCAGGCAGCGTTCAGTTGCTGTGTCTTCTCCATATTTATCATACATTATCTTCTTGTTTCCATGGCAGTCATTGCACACAATGAAACCCATGCTACCGCATCCCTCGCATTTCCCGATTTTCTTCTTTGGCACCCACCTCAACAAAGGCAAAAGCTTATCTTGCTCATGCAAACCAAGTGTCACCTCGGCCCCACCGATATACTTTCCTTGTATAAACAACCTAGGTGGTGTAGCTCTCCATCCCAACACATCCCATAGTTCCTCTCTATACCCCAAATCCATAGATATATCCCTTTCATGAAAATGCACGTTCAAGTTATCTAATAAAGACTTTACCTTGATACAGTCCTCGAAGGTTCTTCTGACTCCACGTAAACTTGTGGTGTATAGAACAATCGAATTTTTGCCATTTGGGGGGCACTTGTCTTCAAAGGGTCTTAATGGATCATCCGAGGTGAGGAGTTGTTCTAGGGTCGAAGTGGTTTTACGGTGCAATGGAAGATTTGGTGGCTTGTTAGGGTTTAGATGTGAAGGTGTGATAGGTGGTGGAGTGATGAGTTTGCGCCCATAGGTCGGTGCTGGTGTTGATTCAAATGTCACCTCAAATAAGGAATCTTCATCGGGCTCATTGGTGTCGATGTGCTTGACTTTGCCATGTTTCTGGCTGCCAAATGTTCCAAATGATTTCCAGGATTTTATTAGCTTTGATTTGAATCCCTTTATACTTTTGTTTTCCATAGATCTGTTATCTGAGAGAAAAAAAGAGAGGGATATGTCTTGTTGTATGCTATAAGGAACAACTTTTATGAGGTGAAGGCTGGCAAGAATAGTGTAAGGGGAGACTTTTTGATGTTGAATATTAGATTTTCTTAGGTGGGAATTTTTTTATTGATATGTTGATGTGGAAAGATAAAGAAGTATTATAATGTATTTTCTCAAGAAAATAAAAAAATACAGTTATAGAAACAGTTTTCTTTATGCGTTTATTTGACCCGGATAATTTATATTTCTTACGCCAAGTAAATTAAGGCTAGCTGTCTAAGTATCAAGTGTTTTTAATTTGGAGTTGCCTTCCACCACTTTCTGAAATCAAAGCTTTATTTAAAAAATGGTTTATTTGGTTTCCTCTGATACATATATACTGGTGCAGGATCATATCTCATATTTTGCTAATGTTAAATGCAAAGCCAGTTTTTTTAATTCTTAAAATCAACAAGAGTTGTGAAACCACCAAGCCCGAAAAGTTTCAAGTTTACATTCAAGGAGTTAGTAAAGCCACAAATCTAAAACAATGTACAATAATTTGTTATTAGTATTTTTATAATAGTAGGCCCAACCCCAAGTGAGGGTACCAGTTTCATAAAAGAAAGAAAATTACAATATATTTGGTACAAAAAGGCTTCTACCATACAAAATAAAATAAAAATCTACAACCATTGTTCATAGAAGTTCTCATTAGTTGTTGCACGAGGCAGGGTGCTTCAGTTCCATAGCTCTTTATTTGGATATGAGATTGAGATTTCCTTGCTTGATATTCTTTTATTTATAATAGACAAATTAGAATCATCTATATGTAGTCATAATCTTTTGAGGTGAAAGAGTTCACCACAGGAGGAAAAATTTCCTTTGAATAAATCATTTGTTTTTAGAATAATACCACCTATTTAATACCAAGTCCAACTTAGTATTAAGATAATCCCCAGAAGATGCCAGAACAGTTAGCAGTTAAGCACCAATTAATATTATATTATAGTATTCAAATAAAATCAAGTTTATTAAACAGGTAGGAGAAGAAGTTTCGCAAGGTGACTTTAATTTCTAAGGTCACTGGAAAGATGATTTGTTAAATCATTAAATATTATTTGTTTTATCTTCTCTTTAAAAAATATATAACATTGAGGAGAAGCGCTGAGAATCTGAGAATCTTTTTTTTCTTGCTAAAACCAAATTGTTCAGAAAAAAGGGTACCATTTGTAGCTCTTTATGACTTTATCCCTGAGATAATATTTAGTGAACGTATAATTTCATTGAATGGGTACTTGTTTCTTAGTTTTGTAAGAAGATAGAATTTTTAATTGATATGATCTGCCATATCTTGCAAAATACCAGCATGCAGTATACTGCATACCCATGGCCATGAACCATTTTTCTTTTTGAAATCTTGGCAGGAGCTGCCAAGTTGTCATGGATCAAACTGATTATTTGGCACATTAACATTTTTTCCGGACCTCCTGCTCAACGCACCTAAATATATATATAAGCTCCTCTAATTTTCAATATTGCACTTAATCATGCAAAAGAAAGTTTTATATCATTACAGTCCAGCATGGGCCTTGTTAGAAGTAGCTGTATGCATGTAGTCACAGCAAAAATCAGAACAACTTTTATTTAACCCTCCTGAAACAGTCTGGTACCATTAGGGCATGTGCTGCTGGTATGATATCCATACCATTTCAGGTATTAGTTAATGGCTCCCTTTTCTTAACTGATCCTACATTACTGAGACTATATTGTTAACATTCATTCAATATTCTAGTGTTTATATTATCTGATCTCTTTTCCTAATAAAAGATTTCCTAAATATAAAAGGAGCTAACAAATCTAAACTGAAAGATTTCTCTTGTATACATTATCTGAAAGATTGTTTAATGTTTACAGATAAAATATTTCTAAAAAGAATAACTAACAAATCATATGATTGTATTGCATCGACTAGATCTCATAACAACCCAATATGATTGTTTATTGTTTAAATTATCGATCTTGTTTGTAATATAATCAAGAACATCCTGCAAATTGAGTAAGGTATAAGATTTTAGCACAACAATATTCTTTTCATAGCTTTCTCCAAGGAATAATTCTTGGAGTATGGTACGTTCAATGTATGGAATGGTTGGGAAATATTAATTTGGTATTTTGCTCTATCACCCTGCTTGCTTAATTTCGGTGTTCTTCTTTTGTTTTAATCAAGGTTGTGAAATCTACACCAGAAAGGCTGAGTTACTTCCTAAAAAGCTCGTTCTACATGCATCCTTCTCCCTTGAGGCTTGAGCAAGTCCCCAAACGAACTAAAGGAAATTCGAATAGAAATCTTAAGAAAATATAATTAATTTTGGTATTTCTTTGATAGCAAGCTATTACCCATACTTTAGGAAGTAATATAGTAAATTTGCGGTAGGAATATCCTCTTACAGAGAAAAACTAAGACTGACACAAGTACCTAAGTCTTCAATAAAAAATAAATGAGGTCTTCCACCGCAAGGGTTTGGTTTGTCGTCTACGCTAATGAGAAAAGGTAGTAAAATTTTATCAATTAAACTTTGTATTTGTGACCATCCTTTCCTACTTTTCTTATGTTTCTTATTTGATTCCGCAGCGCTCGAAGAAAGTGTTGAGATTGAGCTGGAGGTAAGTGTCGACGAATATTTGTACCAGTATTGTATCATACAGGTTCTCAGGCTGGCAGTAAAGAACAATATTTAGCATATTTGACAGTCAACTAATATTTATGGAACTGACAATGGATACAATGGAATGCATAGTCACAAAGACATGCACCCTTAATTAATTGCAGACCCAAAAAAAGAAAGTTAAGGATAAGAACAAGTCGCTTAAATATATGAAATTTTTGCTGGATATGGAATGAAGGTTATGGATTGAAGGCTATAACACAAGTCCAAGCAAGCATCAGTTACAGATTCAGCTTTATCCCAACACATTCTACATACAATATATTTTTGCATACTGACAGTTCATACACAAGGAAGACAGTGTACCTATTACATTGCTATTAGTTTTAATACAAAGCAGAAGATTGCACATCTAGCTATCAGCAATAAATCCGATGCTGAAATCAAAGGTGATGCATGTCAGCTGCTTCCCCTTTGAATCTACCATTGTCATCGTAATCGTGTATGAGCCCTGTAGAAAGAATAAAAATAATGAAAAATACAGATTAATTGCATCATATCACGTACACAACAGTTCTACAAATCTAGGTACATCAAAACACACAACACACTCTAGACATTGTTAGTCTAATCGTGCACATAATAGTAACGACATCATGATACTTGTGTTACTGTACATCTAACTGGACAAATAATAACAGTATAAAAATAAATTATTACAGGAGGGGTATAGGACGGCAAGGTTTGCTGGTGGGCTATAGCAAAACTGCCGGTGGCAGGGCAGGAAGTCTCTTCACAAAGGTCGTGAGTCTCCTGATGCACATGGAAGAAGAAGTAAGTGACGTCTATCACCAGCTTCCCACCTGTCAAGCTCTTATCTGCAAATAGGAAATACAATTACAACAGTAACAAATTGGGAGAAGCAAGCTATCAAGATAACATCCAGTAGCAACTGGATAACTCTGCTGAACACACTGGGGCAAGACAACTTATTTTCCTAATTTCTAGCACAGAAAATAGAAGCAAAGTAAGAGTTGAGTCGGAAACATTATATCCCAAATGAAGCGTACCAATATCACAATTACCAAGCCACTAATAATAGCAAGCTTTTAATTAGATTATTATCACATTGTGTAAACACAATTGATAAACTAAGAGACAAATGATACTGATATTAAACTACAAATGTTTTGTTACCAGTAGATGCCGAGATGTTGAAGGTAGCAGGCTCGCCACGGACGACTGGGTTTGGGATGATGTCAACTCCACTGACAGAAACAGGATAACTTGCTCGTTTATCTGTAATATCAAATACTCAAAAATCAGAAAAGAATAGTAAACTGCTCATAATCAATTAAATTCCACAGAGCATAATCACACTGCTGTAACTTCTACAAACAAGTCATATTTTTTGTCATTGCAAATCTGATTTTGATTTGTTGTTTGTAAATCACCATGTTGAGACTACACGAGAGGTCACATGAAGCTTAAACATGAAGCATGGCAACAAAAGAAGTATCAAAAAGGAAGCACCAAAAGCCAAAACATATCAGTTCATTTTGGTGCTGCAATCCTTGATAATAATCAGATACACCACATACTCTTACCTTTGTATCACAAAAATTGTGCATAAAAGTTAAATGTACTTTCTTCAAGATCCACAGAAGGTCAATAAATGAAACAAACAAGAAAATCAAAACATGAATCATATGCCCAAGATACCAATTTTGCAAGCTGAATTATATACAAGGCACCAAAACCAGATATATTTTTTATCTTCACTCTACAAGCCAAACATTGATTTCACAAATAACCGCCCAAACATCATTTTTTGTGCTTAAAACAGCTGAGCTGGTCTTTAACAGAAGTACTGCACATAGGACTCAGCTGATTTGCAATTACTTGTCAACTTCAACAATCCAACTGAATGGCAAAACAATGGTGAGTTGGGAATTATTACAACTCTTTGAGAAAAAGTAACAAATTCAAAATTCTGGGATTAATTTGATGAGGTTAAAATTTTGGGATTCTGGTATAAATTGGGAATACTAAATTCTTTTGATTCACACAAAATAATAAACCAAGTTACTGATACCTGCAGAAAGCAAACAGAACTTTCGCAAATTCTGCAAATATTACAGGTATAAATCCTGTACTATTTGTTAAACTCGTAAAAAAAGTAATATGAATGTCTATCAAATTACTCACTAATAGCTGTTAAATTCGTCTATTCATTCAAGAATGTACTGAAAACAAGACAATACGGGGATAATAAGTATAGAATACATGAAGCACAGCAGCAGTACTTCAGTAAACTTGTCACTACGCTGTGAAAATGTAGGCAGACAATCGTAATACTAAGTGAAAAAATGAAAAAAAAATGCCATTTGGTGCTCAAATACATCTAGGCCATGATCAGAAAATTGGAAACAGATGTAGTAATTCTGTTAAGAGGTATCCTTTGGTAATAAAATCAACTGCCTTTGTAAATTGCTCAAATAGGCTATACAACGGAGGAGGACATAGTTTGGCTTACTCAAAGTTACAAATTGCAACATCGTATCTTAGAATTAGACTTAAATTAGACACAATCAATTCTACTTTATCCAAAGAGTTCCACCAATAAGCAAAAAGAATAAATTAGCTTTCAGTAAGACTTCGCAAATCGCAATATTTTAATTCAGCTTTAACGTGATATCTAACACAAAAGACCAGTTCCAGTTTAATCAGAACCAAATCAAGAAAAAGAACATGAGAGAGAGAGAGGAGCTTACTGCAGTACTCGACAGATCCGGCTGAGGCGAGAAGGCTTGAAGCCAGAACAAGCAATGAGACGATCAAAAGTTTCGCCATTTTTCCTATTCCTTTTTACTCTTCTGGAAGGAGAGACGAGAGAGATGTGAAACGAGAGATGCTTTAGGGGTAAGAGAAAATGTCGCTGCTCAAAGTCTTTTTATGAAGAAAGAGAGGAGGCCTTCTTGGAATCGTATCCGCTGCTCTTATTTAGCAAGAGCAGGACCCTGCTCTTCTGATCTGGACCGTTAAATTTTCAGATCTAAAACTTATAAAATATACAGCCCCCTGATTTCCATCTGTGGGCGGTCCGATCAAAATTGGGCGGTCGAGATGGAAGAGAGCAGGGTCCTGCTCTTATCAAAAAGAGCAGCAGATACGGATCCGGCCTTCTTGGGGAAGAAAGCGAACTAACTAACAGTCTTTTACAAAATGCACCCTGAACTTAACTGCTATTGCAACCACATTGAGAGTTTGAGGCAGTTCTAAATTCATTTTAAAATAGTCACGACGTATCAACACCGCAACACGTGTGTCATAAAGGTAACCAACTTGCGTAATTTATAGTCCGTTTGATTTAGATCAAGAGGTTTATAATTGCGTTACGATCATGCGTAGCCAAACGGATCACGTGCCGTCTCCCAAAACTATAAATCATGAACCAACTGTAAGTCTGTAACCCAACAAGCACTG
Organism: Eleocharis quinqueflora; assembly: GCA_964058865.1. Taxonomy (NCBI): domain Eukaryota; kingdom Viridiplantae; phylum Streptophyta; class Magnoliopsida; order Poales; family Cyperaceae; genus Eleocharis; species Eleocharis quinqueflora. Next base: position 11,634 of record CAXKVX010000321.1, read on the forward strand.
ACATTTAAAAAAAAGAAAAACTATAACAATTCAATTTACCTGCATGACTTCTTTTGTCTTTCAGCATCCCTTCTTACACAATAATTAGCTGAAAATAAGGAATATTTTTAAAACGTGTATTTCCTAAATATGAACTGACTTGTAGGTAAATTAGTATTGACCATTGTTGTCGACACGAAACATAGAAGTTTTGCAAAATAGACCACACAACCAATATCAGTATGGTGAGAATGAATTTGTTGAACCAAGTCAAAATCTGTATTGTTTTGTTGATGCTAGCTCTCTGAATTCGTTAATTTTGACTGTCCGATTAGATCTGAACGACTGATCGTTAATTTTATAATTCATAAAACTTTTATTATAAAATTAAATTCGTTTAGATCTAATTCAACGATTCAAATTAGATGGACGCAGAAAGCATTATTCAATGAGTACAAACCGAAAGAAAACGAAAGATAAGTGAAAAAAACAAAAAGGAAAGGGTCAAGAACGGCCACTGACCAACCCCACCAAAAATAAATTAATGCCACCTCCTCTCCAGTCTCCAGTCTCTATGTCGGTTCGGAAATAGCCATTCTTTATTATAGTATAGCTGAGTAATAAATTGTATTTGTTCGCCAATCAGAAAAATGGAAAAGCGTGTGAATTTGAACTTTACATCATAAATAATGCATCCTAAATGTAGAAATATTTATCCATGGCCTATTAAGCTAATCATTAATCACATCTGTGAAGAAAGCTTCCAATAAATAAGTTCCCGTTTCCAGATAAGGATTAATACGAATTATTTTTTACATTGACCTTGAAATAAATCATTTTTCATGTGTTTAATGAATATAATTCAATTTAAAAAAAGTTAAACTTAACACGTGAAGAAATACTTCTTTAAGCAAATAGTAATAATAATAATATAACAAACTCTTTGTACATGTGTTAAAGAAACAAATACTCCTTGAAATTCCAATAATTACATTGAGCAAGGTTATTGTACTTTGCAAAGCACACACTTTGTGATTTTGAATCGTTGAATGTTTTGTCAAAATTATTTTTATTACAAAAAATTCAAAATTCAATAACTTAAATTCACAAAACATATATTTTACAAAGTACAATAACTTTGTTCAATTACATATGCTAAAGAAGCCTATAAAAATCTATATCATAAAATACAATATACAAATGTATTAACTCTATAAATATCATTAGAATATAAACTTCAAATATCATTAACAACAACATTAATGTTCTCATTAGAACATTTGTTGTCGACCAGCACTTCGGAGTTTTGACCCACTATTCTATGAAAAGGACATGTTCTGTTGGCTAAAAACTGGAGAGAACAGGTATTTCCGAGAATACCTAGAGAAGAATTTTTGTATAGAGGGTAAGAGAAACAATTGTTTTTACAGATAGGGTTAATTGTTTTCTAATAATATTATAGAAGGTCGAGAATGCAATTAATATTTGCATTTCTAAGTTTTTTTAGGTACAAAATTTGTACTGTAATATTAAGAGAAATGAATGAGAGTCCAAAAATTAAATTGAATTTTTTTTTAAGAATGCAAGCATTACTTGCGTTTTTAGTTCTTTGTGAAAATTTTAAAATAGTTTTAGCCCTATATATTTAAAAAGATTGTTTTATGGTTCTTTATGAAAATTTGCCCCTAAGAGCTAGTTAGGGAAGACCGGAAGATAATATCCGTTCCCCTTCTAGCATCTCTCTCTATTGAAAAAGATTGTTTTAAGACTCAATCGCATCTCCGTGGACCTGCCTCCCTCTTCTTCTCTCCAACCAATCAATCGATCAATAAATCCTTCGTACCAATTCCAAATCCTTTTTCCTCCTCCTCCTCCTCCTCCTCCTTTCTCAATTCATCGCAGCCATCGGCGATTCATCTAGGTTCTTTTCTGTCTGCTCAGCTGGATTGATCCTTTTTAGGGTTCGAGGGAATATAGGAGGAAAATGGATGAGAAATTAAAGATGGAGAGCCACTCATCGGCCGCGGCTTTCGTCGAAGGAGGGATCCAGGATGTGTGTGACGATTCGTGTAGCATATGCCTTGAGGCCTTTTGTGATTCCGATCCCTCAACGGTATATACTATACAATCAATTTGATTACTTTCTTTCTTTCTTTCTTTTTTTTTTCAAAAAAATGGTGTTGATCCGCCTTCTTTTGGTTACGTGTGCATAGATGCTGTCTTCTGGTGATTGGTATAAAAAAATGGAAAAAGGAGTGCCGATATTAAGCGGCCAATTTTATTTGTAAAAGGTGTTTAGAGTACCATAATACATATTGGATTCTCGTATGTTCAGTTTCATACTGATGCTTCAAATTTACACAATAGAATGATAACTTGGAGCTGATTTAGGTTAAATATGAGGGATTAGTCGTGTGTTGTTGCTAGTATAATAATACGAATTGTTTTAGTTGAAGATGAATTAAGATTATTACTTATCTTTTTTATTCTTTGTAGCTGACAAGTTGCAATCATGAATATCACCTCCAATGCATTTTGGAATGGTACCACTCAATCCCTCTTTATTTATTGAATTTGGAAATTAATTATAGTTGGCGCTAATTACATTGGAGTCATAGTTCTTTGTATAGATAGATAGATGATTTTACTTTCAGTATACTGTTGGCATCTGGAGTTTGGAAACACCAAGTTAGATGGGGGGTTTTGTAGGGTTTAGATTCCAATTTTTTTTTCTTTCTGGTGGATACTTAATTCCATATGATGGAGATGGCATGCTAATTATTTGACTTTGAAAAGTTGCTTCGCTTCAAGTTATTAGCTATTGATTTGGTTTAGAGCCCATGCTGTTAGTCTTTTGTGTTTATTTATAGAGCTATTCTCTCTTCCTTCCTTTCAGTTGGTGATATAAATAAAATATGTATCTTGAAGCATTACAAGTGTTGAGTCCATGTGGTAATGTCTTTTTTGATTAGTTAGTGGAAGCAGAAGCTAATATTTTTTTTTCTTGTTTGGTGTAGGTGTCAGAGAAGCTCCCAGTGCCCCATGTGCTGGCAGCCTATTAGCTTGAAGGATCCTACTAGGTATAATTGTGTTGCACCCTACTCTACTAGTATTTACATCACCTTTTGTCTGTAAAGAACCTTTTGCAAAACTTAGGATTTCACTACCATACATAGGGAGAAGCCATATTTGGTTGCTACATCCATCCAGACTGCATTAATTTTACAGAAAGCATACAAAAAATGCTTCTTCAATATTTTATGATTATTTGGTTCCTTATAATTCAGCTAGTATGAGGAAATTTGGTAATTAACTTTATTCGCTATGGTTACTTCAACCACTCAGCTTACTTTCCACTGGAGGGACTATAACCATATCACATGTCTATGTCCCAGTTGTTCGATTTTGATTTGTCTAGGAGTGTAAATGGTATGAATAATATCCGAACTGTATTCGATCTGTAACGGCAAATTTAGATTCGGATATCCAATATCCAATTATCTGCACGGATATGGATACGGATATGGTTTTGAATTATAATTATCCCTATCCGAATAGGGGTATCTGCAATTTATAATTTAATATTGATTGTGAAAAGACTTTTGTTTTTCTACAATGTTTATATTTGTTTATTGATAATAGCTTCGAAAAAATGCTATCGACATATATTTGATGCATGTTATATTGTAGTATCTAATTTGTATCCTCATCATATTCGTATCTGGCTAAAATCTGATCCGTATTCGTATCTGAAATATAGTAAATGAAAAGAATATGGTTGACCATTATACATCCGTATTGGATCCCTTTACATCCCTAGGTCTGTCCCATTACATCTGTCAACTTCTATTTGTTAAATTTAAGTTGTTTTATTTGAAATAAAAAAATGGATCACTGGTCAAATAACTATCTATTAAATTGCCAGAACATTTTTTGTCTGGAATTTGTATGAAACCGTTTTATGATGTAGCTGTAATGGCCATGAGAGATTCCTAACTTTTTTCCACAAGTTTGGATGACTGTGTCACAATTTAACTCGTACTTCTTTTCCTTCAAATAAGACACAAACACATGGACATAGAGTAATTTAGATACATTAAGATGTGGTGATATGAGTGAAGTTGCGAAACCCATTGGAATATTGCATCTAGTCTACTGACCTTGGATGATATGTCAATCTTGGCTGGTATGTCAATCTTGTACACAATTTGAGTCTAATTGGATTCTTAAGGTTCATTTTAGACTAATTTCAAAGTTGAGGACTGGTTGATGCAAATTTCGGGTTATATTGGGGTCAATGACCATATGTGTGACATTGGCACCTCAATTTGCTAATTATTGAAAGCAATCAGAGAACAAGCGAGAGAGAGAGAGTAGAATTTGCATAATGATTTTCATTGCCTGATTGAATTGATTACATTTCCTTAAAATAGGCATCTGCCTTCTACTTACATGTTTCTAGAACTTTACAAACTAGTACATTGATTTAATTGCTAATGTAATATGTATTGCGCCAAGCTATACAAATACTGTGTTGCTTCTCATTGTCTTGTATGTATGTTAACACGCTCTCTCAAGCAGATGTGAACTTGTTCACATTCAGCTTGCCACGCAAAAACTGAAACTGTGGCAATGGAAGCGGTTTTGTGAAACAGTCAGCCAGTTGATCTTTTGAACACACGAATTTTACAACCAGTTGATTAGAAACAACCCTTTTTCGAACAAAATGATAATCTATTTCAATATGCTTTGTTCTAGCATGAAATTGAGGATTTGAAGCGAGAAAGGTGGTATCGATATTATCACACCAGAGAACAGGCTTTTGAGGTTGCTGAATTCGAATTTCTTTGAGTAAATGCTCTAACCACATGACTTCTTGGCTGCATAATGCCAAACTACGATATTCTGCTTCAGTACTAGATTTAGATACCGTCGGTTGCTTCTTGGCACACCACGAAACAAGGTTGTTCCCTAGATACACACAAAACCCAGAGGTAGAGCGCCTGTCATCATGATTGCCAGCCCAATCAGAATCTGAAAAAGAGTTGATTCGAAGGTGAGAGTTTTTGTAAAATTGAAGCCCATAATCCAAAGTGCCAGCTACATATCGAAGAATTCTTTTTGCTGCCGACCAATGATCCTCAGTGGGGCTATGCATGTATTGAGACAATTTATTCACAGAAAAGGCAAGATCGGGTCGTGTAAGGGTTGCATACTGAAGAGCCCCAATAACACTTCGATAAAGATGTGGATCTTTGCAGAGATCACTGCCATGAGCTGAAATAATTGTACCAGTAGCCATTGGAGAAAGGCAAGGCTTACTATTCATCATGTTGACTCTTTTCAAAAGATCAGTCAAATATTTCGTTTGGGATAAACAGATGCCAGCACTGTTGTGAGTTGCTTCCAGACCCAAGAAGAAATGCAGTTTGCCAAGGTCTCGTATAGCAAATCTTGAGTTCAATTGAATGATGCACTGATCTACTTGAGCAGGATCACTTCCTGTGATTATTATGTCGTCCACGTAAACTAGTAAAATAAGAATCTGACCTTTATGGTGAGCTAGAAACATTGATGGATCAAATTGAGACGACTTAAATCCAAAGCTGAGGAGGGTTGAACTTAATTTCTCAAACCATGCTCTAGGGGCTTGCTTTAAACCATATAGAGACTTGTGACACAAACAAACATAATCAGGGTTATTTGGATCATTAAAGCCTTGTGGTTGTGTCATAAATACCTTTTCATTCAAGTCCCCATTGAGAAATGCATTTGAAACATCCAATTGTCGAATTGGCCAGTTGAAAGTTAAGGCAAGAGAGATTGTAACTCGAATTGTAGTAGGCCTAACCACTGGACTGTAGGTTTCTTCAAAGTCAATCCCAGATATTTGGTTGAAGCCCTTGGCCACCAACCGGGCTTTGTACCTCTCAACAGAACCATCCGAGTTTTTCTTTGTTTTAAACACCCATTTGCAGCCTATCACTTTTTGATCAAGAGGAGGTACAAGAGTCCATGTTTTATTCTTAGCTAGAGCACTGATCTCATCAGCCATGGCAGCCTTCCAATGTGCAGATTTGTTGGCTTGAGAAAATGTGGTAGGATCAGCTTCTGAATCAACATGGTAAGAAATGAATTCAGGATACTCCCTATTTTTGTAAGTTCTGGTTTTGGTTCGAGTTATCATGGTATCTGTTGGTTTTGGAGGAATGTTATCGAGAAGAGGTGGAGGTTGCTGCACACCAGTTGCTTGAGATAAATCCGGAGGGAGATGGGAAGGGGAAGACAAATTTGAAAGTTCTAAACCGTTGCTAGGATTTGGCGGGTCCGGGACAGGTGGCAGTATCTTACTGCGTCGTTTATAAACGATATCGGGTTTTGGATTTGTTTCATCTAACTGGATCGGATATTGGGCCGGATCGGCAGTAATTATAGTTTGGGCTTCACGGCTTGTATTTAGCCCAATTTGACTCGAATTTAGAGAAGAGGAAGGGAGGCCTGACTTTTGAAGAGTAACGGTCGAATTATCCCTGTTAGTTGATTGCGAGGTGAGGAGAAACAGAGGGAGGCTGGTGTCATTCACTGTGTTGCTCGGTGATTCCTTCTCAACTTTTTGAAAAGGAAATTCTGTTTCTACAAACTGCACATTCCTGGATACAAACACCCGACCAGTTGGAATATGAAGGCAACGATAGCCTTTTTGATTGACCCCATAACCAATGAACACACACGGTTTAGATCGGAGTTCCAATTTGTGTTTGTTATAGGGTCTTGTTAGTGGGAAGCAGAGACAACCCAGGATTCTAAGAAATCTGTAATCAACCTCTTTTTGAAAAAGTTCTTTATACGGGATAGAATTCTTGGAGGGCAATCGATTAATCAAGAACACTATGCTTGAGAATATCTCATTCCAGAATTTTGTAGGGATAGAAGAGTGTGACATTGTTGCTAAGGCCAACTCGACTATGTGTCGATTTTTGCGTTCAGATACCCATTCTGTTGAGGGGTGTAGGGGCATGTAATTTGGTGCAGAATCTGAGGGTGTTTAGAAGCAACAGCTTTAAATTCGGCAGCACCATCAGTTCTTAACATTTTAATACTGGTGTTCAACAAATTTTCTGCTTGAGCTTTGAAAATGCCAAAAGCTTGCAACAAATCACTTTTATTTTTCAGAAAATAGATCCATGTAAACCTTGAAAAATCAATCAATGAATAGTACAAAGTATCTATATCCTTGAGAAGAAGTGACGGGAGAAGGACCCCAAATGTCACTGTGAATCAATTCTAAAAGGAAATTGGTTGTAGAAGAAGAGTGATCAAATGGCAACACATGTGCCTTTGCTTGTATACAGTCTTTACAAAAAATGAAATGATTCCTATTACATGGTAAACGATTGGAATTGATAATTTTGAGAGTGGTTTGTGTAGACGGATGTCCAAGGCGAGCGTGCCAAGTAGTGGTGGAAGCTCTTGATGTAGAAGGGAAAGTATGAAAAGCTTGAGAAACTGGAGGTGTGAGTTGAAGGGGCCTCAACTGAACTTTATAAAGTCCATTGGAGCTAATGATGTGAAGTGGAGGGGTCTTGGGGAGAGTTTTGTCCTTTAGAAAACAAGAAGAAGAGTTGAAGTTAAGGAATAATGTGGGATTATCAAGTAATAATTGAGGCAAGCTTATTAATTTTGCAGAAAATTGAGGAACACACAATACTTTGTTAAGTTGTATGGTATAATCACCAATTTTGAACTGAATAGAACCAGTGTGAGAAATATCGAGACCTTTTCCATTGCCTATCTGTAGCTTATCTGCTCCTTTGTAGGAAAAGAACGACGACAAGCTGTTGATATCATTAGTGACATGGTGAGAGGCGCCAGAATCAGTTGCTGTTATCTGGTTCTTCCTCATTTTCACCCAGTTGAGTATTGTAGGTAGTGATTTTAGGAGGAGGCTGCCATTCAGGATCAGTATCGTATCTCTTATAGCATCTCCTAGTAGGATGTCCCACTTTCTGACAAATCTGGCAAGGAATTCTGATCTTGCCTGAGGATATCAAGGCAATGACCTGTTGTCTGACTGAACTGGGAATTTGAGATCCAGACGAGGTATTGGTGTTTGTGTTGTGATTTGCAGAGGTTCTTGGATTGTAAGAGATAGAATTAGAAGATTGATTGGGTCTATTTTGGTTTTGATATCTGTTCTTGGTGTTCTTACCAGCAAGAAAGACAGCTGGACTAGGATCTGAGCTAGTAGACACCATAGATTCATGGCTAAGAAGGAGACCACGCAAATCATTTAGCGTAAAGATCCAGTGACACCTTACAGTGAGGATAGCAGCCTTGAGGGAGTTAAATTCGGAGCCTAGGCCATTAATCGCAGCTGTGACAAGATCCTCCTTTGGTATAGAGTTTCCAATGAAAGAAAGCTCATCAACAATTCGACGAACTCGATTGAGGTACTCAGTACAATTAGAATCCCCTTTTGAAATTGTTTGAAGTTGTCTTTTCAGATCTTGAAGCCTAGCACGAGAACTGGTGGAAAAGTAGCTCTCTATAGCTTGCCAGAGATCCTTGCATGTAGGCGAAGACATCACCTGAGCCAAGATAGAATCTGACAGAGATGAACTGATCCAGGCGTTGAGAAGCTTGTCCTGTCTCTTCCAAGGAAGATAAGCAGGATTAAGTACAAATTCTCCAGCTGCATTACGAATTGTAGGATCAGGTGATGAATTGTGGAGATAAGAGTCAAGGTCGTGACCCTCAACAATGAGTTGAATCTGATTCTTCCAAGATAGAAAGTTAGAGTCGGTTAATTTGGTGTGATTTGGCACATTGATGTGCACAATTGGATCAATTTGGGGAATAGTAGCGGAAGTGTTTTCAGGCGTGGTCGTCGAATTCGACATGGATGAAGAGAGATGAAGGTCGAGTTTAGGAAGAAGGTGTTTTCTTGATTGAATCTTGAGCCGTTAGGCGGGAGGCTCTGATATCATGAAAGCAATCAGAGAACAAGCGAGAGAGAGAGAGTAGAATTTGCATAATGATTTTCATTGCCTGATTGAATTGATTACATTTCCTTAAATAAGCATCTGCCTTCTACTTACATGTTTCTAGAACTTTACAAACTAGTACATTGATTTAATTGCTAATGTAATCTGTATTGCACCAAGCTATACAAATACTGTGCTGCTTCTCATTGTCTTGTATGTATGTTAACAATTATACCAATTATATCCATGGAGGTTTGGTTTTGGAAGTAACCACTACCTGATTATTACAGCCAGGAGCTTCTCAAAGCTGTGGAACAAGAGAGGAATCTGAGGGTCAATCGGCAATGCACTACTGCGATATTTCGTCATCCTATGCTTGGTGATTTTGAGCTTCAGCATGTATGCTCCATCTACGCTTTCTATTCTCAGACTCGCATTTCTAAGCATGTTCTTCTTAAAGTATTAATTTATTGGATAAATTTTCTGAGAGGTCACTACACTTTGTGTCAAATTTGTTTTTGGTCATTGAAATTTTGAATTATCCATTTTTAGTCATTAAACTTTGATATATATCCAAATTTGATCACTTTCTCATTGTTTTTCATAAAAAATGCTAACAAAACTTGAAATGAAGTGTATTTTGTCTTCTAAAATATTTTTAATAATTCATATTTCAAATGTAGTTGCTAAATCATCAATTTTGTTAAGAATTTTCATGAAAATTAATGAGAGTGACTAAATTTGGAGATATATCGAAGTTCAGTCGCTAAAAATGAAAAATCAAAGTTCAGTTATAAAAAACGGATTTGACACAAAGTTCAGTGACCAACTAGAAAATTTACCCTAACAGGTTTCTTGGGCCTAGTAATGATAGAGCCATGCAAAATTTCCTGATTTGTATCGGTCCACCACCCAATGTTTTAATGTTTATATTACTCATCTTTTCAGTTTATTTTGGAACAAGAAACATTTAATCTGAAGAACTTATTTGACCACTGAAGGGGAGCCTTGGCGCAGCGGTAAAGCTGTCGCCTTGTGACTAGGAGGTCACAAGTTTGAGTTGTGGAAACAACCTCTTGCAGAAATGCAGGGAAAGGCTGCGTACAAAGACCAAAGTGGTCCGACCCTTTCCCGGACCCTGCGCAAGCGAGAGCTACATGCAACGGGCTGCCCTTTTTTTCATATTTGACCACCATAACAATGTCCAAACTCAGCTATATCACCCAGTGAACACAAACTGAAGCAGAAAATACTGTACATCCATCCAATTACAATTCCAAAACAACACATGATTTGTGCGAAGCCTCTACCAGTTGATCAGGCTGTGCTCTTATTGCTGCTTGGCTAAAGATTTTAGTGGTTTAGTTGCCAACAAAAACTTAACGCTTGTTTGGATGTTCTTGTTTTGAGGACACAATTCACAGCATGGGATCCTGTGAAAGAATTTTGCTAAAAAAAGAAAAAAAAATCATGGTAAGTAACTTAAGTGCAAGTCCCTGTGGGTATTGTATCTTTTTGTGGATAACAACAAGAACATTCTGACCCACATTGATCTGAAAACCTTTCATGTTGGGCTCATATATTGTGAGCTCCCATGGGAATGCAATGTGCCGACAGGTCCTTTGGTTCATTATATTGTTGTTAGACCATCCTTGGTATCATCATAAATTATTACTCGGAAGTTCATGATATTGAGATTTGGTAATTAAAATTTCCTATTATAGTTACCGGTGGGGGCAGAGGATGCTGAGCTAGAGGAACAGATTATTCAGCACCTGGCAGCTGCTGCTGCAATGGGCCGGACTCACCGCATTGCAAGGCGTGAATCAAGAGGGAGGTCAAATGGGACCCATGGCCGACCCCAATTTCTTGTTTTTTCAACCCCACCCTCTGGAGGTAGTGCAGGTTCTGTGCATTCATATTCTTCTCCTCCTGGAGGTGAGAGTGAGTCTATCCCTGTGGCTATTTCTGCTAGTCCAGCATCTCCGTTCACTGGAGATGAATATCCTGTAAACGAGACTACGCCACAAAGATCCGTGGGCCATGCTGATGACATTACTTTGCATGTGGTGAACAGTGCTGGCTCAGTAAATAGTCCTGGCGTACAGAATAACAGGTACTTGACATTATTTGATGAGTTTGTCGTGTGATAACAATGATCGAGTTTTGGCTTGAAATATGGGTGTAGAGTTGATTCTTGGGTGGGAGTATTTGCGTTGGCAACCCAAGTAGTAGTGCTGGAATGACTTTGATACAGATGGTTGTCATTCTTCATCATTTTGAAGTTTGGCACCAAGTATGATTGTGTAATTATTTTAGCTGATTCTCCATGAATCCTTAAGCTATGTGGCATTTAAATTGCAAGAGCTGCTGCTGTTGCAACTTGAGTCTTGGTGTTTGCCTGATTCAGGGAATATTAGGATAAGACTGAGATGATATTTCACAAAAGACCTGAATGTTTGGCAACACTTCAAGCAGTGTTGTGCCATTATTCCAGTTGCGTGTGAATGGGCAAACACATATCATATAGTATAGTTGCAAATTTTGTGTTGAAGAAAAAAACTTAGAATGCACATGCACACAGATTCATTCTTGGTATAGGTACAGATGCAGGGATCCTTGATGTGGTTAGTTTTCGCTGGTGTGGCATTCCGTGCTGACAATTTGATATTAGCATCAATGAATATGTTGAACTTTTCAGTAGAAACATGCTGTGTAGTACATATATATGTTTATAACTTCATTGGATTAATTCATGTTCGTACTGTCATACACTTGCGAGGACCTGTGTCGTCACCAATCTTTTACAGCTAAGAGCAACTCCCTGAGGGTTGTCGCTTGTGTCTTGCATTTGCTACCAATACCGTACTGATTTTGATGATGTAATGAATTCATTAAATTAGGACTGCTGGGCAAACTACTTCTGTCAGCAGTGATATAGCAGGTCCATCTGACTTGAATTCCTTCTCAGAGTCACTGAAGTCACGTCTTCAGTCTGTTTCTACAAGGTATTGTTAGCCAAATATCATGATATGAATCTTTGTTAGTTCATTCAACCGGTACCAGCCTGATACATGCGACACATTGGTTTTCAGTAAGAGCCAACCAGCTAGTGAGCTCGGTAACATGCCTGGTATAGCAAGATTTTCATCTCTCTTTTTGCCTATTGTGTCTAGGGCTTATATTATTTGTGAGGACATCAGATGGTCAGTTCAACCAAAAAGAAAGTTGCTGAAGCATGGGATATTCATTTGACTGTATAAGAATTCGCTCATTGGCTCCTTTGTGCTTTCAGATACAAAGAGTCTATAACAAAGAGCACGCGTGGCTGGAGAGACAGGTTCTTCTCAAGGAACAATGCAATAGCCGATCTTGGCTCTGATGTCAGAAATGAGGTGAATGCAGGGATTGCTGCTGTTTCCCGCATGATCGAGCGCCTTGAAATTAGGGAGAACAATACCCAACCCACTAATAATCCAGCTCCTAATAATGCAAATGCTGCTAGGACATCTGCTGATAATCAAACTGGTTCGGCTCATGAAGCAGATTTCGTTACGGTTGTTTCACCTAGTGCAGTGAGTGATGCCGGTTCTTCTACGTCATGTGTTGCTGCTGCTGGCTTGAAATGAGCAGTTTGGGTTTTTATGAGAAGGACCTGAATGTAAACCTGGTAAGCTGTTTTTAGTTGTTGTTTTGTGTTATGCTTAACAGAAATTTTATATGGGTTTGCGGTACACTTGGTGTCCCTGCTCATAGACAATTAGTCTTGAACTCCTAGTAGATGGTGTATGCTCCACCCCTAAAGATATTAGAAAACTGACATGAAAAATTGCACACGAGCTTTGAACAGTCAAATGCCAATTTATTGTTTATAGATGCGAGCTATGTAGCTCTATTTAGCAATGATAAATCGATTGGAATATCACTCTATATCCAGCCAGAGCAGGGTGTGGGACGGTCGTGCAAAGATTTTGGACAGGATATAATTTGATATGGTATCAAGTATGTTCTTGTAACTTTTTTATGTACGGAATGTATAGCTAAGGCACATTTAAATATACCATGACCTGGATAGCACTATTTCGTAAGTATTTTAAAGTTTAAACTATATTTAAAGATTTGTATAGTAGTATCAAAGGAGGACTTGCTTTTGAAATTTGGTTTCCTGACATTTTGGGGCTTTTAAAGTCCCTGTTGTAATAGCCTATCTGTTGTACATTGCACTCCTTTTCAATCTTAAACTAAATCTGCTCAGAAACATTTTTGCTAAGATAAAAATAATTCTCAGTAACCGGTCATCCTTGGCATCGGTTCTGGACTGCAAGTGATACTTATTAAGATCCTTGTTATTTTGTGTAGCACGTTCAACAATAGTTTTTTTTTTGTTTGACAACACAATTGTGTCATTTTGTTTGTTGTAGAGGCACTGAAATAAACATCTAGCATACTTCAAAATTCTTAGTACAAACAAGTAAAACACTACCAGAAACGTGCAATCTTGGCCTGGCAAGCTCAGGTCTGTGCCCAGGCTTATATTTGAAAATCAATTACCATGCATTTGTGTTTTACTTCTAAAATAGGATAAATATAGTCCGAAATACAATTGTGCATGAGCATGAAATCATAGTTGTTCCACTTTTGACAGTCTCGAGTTCTATTCTATTCCAGGTTAATCTTATTGGCGATCTCTTCCGAGGATGTATGATTGAACAAATGTTTAGAGTGGTTTATTGCTTTCCTTGTAAAGAGAACAAACTTGGTTTTCCATCATTTTGGGGGTTCAGGTCCCTTTTGTAATAGCCTATATATTGTAGATTAGTGCTTAAAAGTTTTATCATATGATATATATGAACAAATGTTTCTTCCTGGAGCACTTGCCCGGAGAAGAACCACATGAATTATTAGCTCAAACACATTGTATGATAACTACAGATGCTTACGATAGCATGAGAACATGTAAAATATCAGGAGTTCGTGTTTTAAAAAATGACATGGAGTTTGCTTATGCGCGAAAAGTGTGGTAGTGACTGGCACAATTTCAAGCTTATGCGCTGAAAGTGGTGTCATTTTAAAATTGTAGAGCACGTGCTCTTCATTGTTCAAAGTTCCAGCAATCATGGGCAAGGCAGGTACGCATGGATACCCATATCCTCTATCATCTGAACCCATACTCATACCTTCATAACAATTGATAACAGTACTGTGATTTCAACCAAATGCTCCGGGAATCAGGGATGCAACAGACCAACTCCCCTGGTCTGGTGTCATAACCACTTATTCAGCCATGTTAGAACCAGCATACTTATCCTAATAGATACGTACATCACAACACAGTTATTGCCAACCCAATTATTTCAAATATAATAGACCTTTGTACGATGGAGAAAAAGGAAATTATAATTCGGAGAAAATTAGCAACCTTTTTTCGTACAGAAACAGCCAAGAGTGTTTATAGTACTTATTGTCAAAGCCCTTAATAATCATTGATTAATTTCTCAGCTTATTGTTTGGAAGCTGAAAATCTAGAGAGAAGCAAAAGGACAAAATATCAATCCTATTTAATAGAAACCCAACATGCCTCAAGTATACAACAATTTTGCTTTGATTACCGATACAAATTATGATGAAATTTACAATTCAATTGTTTTAGAAGACGATGTTATGTACGAATATTGTGAAAAGAGAAGCGCTCGATACATTCATTTAATTTCTGCCGTATTTGTCTGGCTTAGAGACATTGGGGGATCCGAATCTGCTATTATTTTGAGAAAAATGGACTCTCTTTTTCACATTTATATCGTCGGATTAAAATGAACACATGATCGTTATTGTTGAAATGCAGAGAGCTAGCTCGTATATCTCATCCGTTAATTTAAATTTAACTGTCATGATATGAAAATCAGGACCCTGTTTTTCTTATTATGAAAGTAGGCATATTTGTGTCGGATTGAAATGAGCAATTGATCGTCAGTACTTGCATATTTAAGAGTAATTCAATCCGATGGTATAAATATGAAAATCAAGCGTTCATTTCTCTAGAAATTCATAATCATTCTGCATTCCACATAGAAGGGTGAGATATTTCACTGTCCCGGCTACTAGCATCTATACGACAGTTTATTGATTAAAGAAATTTACTTGCAAATTTAAGAATAAAATATTTACTAATTTTATTTTGGAGGCAAAATTTCACATTTCAAGTCAGGATGTCGACATTATGACTTCTAGAAGGTTTTCATCAAATTACGCCATCTACATCAGGTTTACAAAGTCAGTAAAGAGCCATTCACAATGACATGTGGGACCCACAATTTGTAGCCTCTGATAATCTGATTTCAGTTCAAGCGAATGTGTAGTACAGTACAGTACAGCCTCATAGATACTAGAAATGTAAATAGAAAGTACACAAGGCTAAACCTGCGAATTACGGCGATATAGCACGTAGCACCTTGTATCCACCACGTGTCCTTTACATGCGAATAAATATTTTCTTTACTAAAATCCCATATCAGATACACTCATCCCTTTCTATTTCTCAAAATAATAACCAAAGAGAAAGCCACCTCTAGTCACCAGTCTATCCTCACTTCTCTTTCCATTTCTCGAAACCCTAGCCTCCACTGGAGAATTAATTGCGATCAGAGAGAAAGGTAAAGAGAGAGAGAGACAAAAAAACGGTGCGACAAACCAGCACGACGAACTCCATTCGGTTCTTTTCTAGCGGCGCTATGGATTGCCAGATCTATGGCGTTGCCTTCCTTCTTCTCTCCATGGCAACTGCATTGCCTGAAAACCCACTTCCTCGTACAACATTGCCCTCTTCCACCGCTGGTACCACTTCAACCGGTACCGGTGCGGGTACTGGTGTAAACTCCAACTCAGTCCTGGTAGCGCTACTTGACTCACATTACACTGAACTTGCTGAGCTGGTCGAGAAAGCTCTCCTCTTACAAACCCTAGAAGATGCTGTCGGCCATCAGAAGGTAACGATCCTTGCTCCGAGAAACGAAGCAATAGAACGACTTGTCGACCCAGAGTTCAAGCGGTTCTTACTCGAGCCACGCAACCTCCCCTCTCTCCAGTCTCTGCTGCTCTACCACGTTATCCCATCCCGTCTCCACTCCGACGATCTTTCCCTACCGACTTCGGGCCAGACTCTGAATGGGGAGCACCTAGAACTCCCTGCCGGGTCAATTTCAGACCCTGATGCAGTTCTACGCCCTGATGGTGTAATCCACGGTATCAACCGGCTTCTGATACCACGATCAGTGCAACAAGACTTCAACCGACACAGAAGCCTGGCCGATATATCAGCTGTGCTTCCCACCGGGGCACCAGAGGTGGACCCCCGGACCCACAGATTGAAAAAACCAGCAGCCCCTGTTCCGCTTGGTGCTCCTCCAGTGTTGCCAATCCACGATGCAATGGCACCAGGTCCAGATTTGGCCCCGGCCCCAGCACCGGGACCGGGATCCGGAAAGCACCATTTTGACGGGCATAACCAAGTGAAGGATTTCATACAAACCCTTTTACTATATGGCGGGTACAACGAGTTAGCCGACATTTTAGTGAATCTCACTTCATTAGCCACCGAAATGGGACGGCTTGTTTCAGAGGGTTATGTTCTCACTGTTTTAGCACCCAATGATGAAGCTATGGCGAAATTGACAACGGATCAGTTGAGCGAGCCAGGTGCGCCTGAGCAGATAATGTACTACCACATGATTCCAGAGTACCAAACCGAGGAGAGCATGTACAATGCAGTTAGACGGTTTGGTAAGATAAAGTATGATACTCTGAGGTTGCCCCACAAGGTGGTGGCAAGGGAGGCTGATGGGTCGGTCAAGTTCGGGTCGGGCGAGGGATCTGCTTACCTGTTTGACCCGGATATCTATACCGACGGTAGGATTTCAGTGCAGGGAATCGATAGTGTGCTCTTCCCTGCTGAGGAAAATGTGCCAGCTTCAGAGGTTATGACTGTCACCGAGAAAAAGCCGGCGGCTGTGACCGGGTAAACTAAGCTGAGGAGAGGTTAGTGTGTTAATTTTTCTTACATTTACTGTTCATTTTTTAAAATTATTCTCATATTCTGTTCAGTTTTTACTACGCCCTTGGAAATTTCTGTGATGGTTTTAGAGTAGAAGTAATTATTATTGAACGTTATTTGGGGCTTTTTTAGGTAGAGATTGTAGACTGTTCAAGTAATTTAAGAACTTTTGTAGAGTTGCATAAAATTGTAGTGCGAAAAAACGGGGTTCAGCCGTTTTGTGGTACCGTGGTGGAGTTATTTAATATAACGTAAAGTATTTTAATGAAAATTTGTGCTAAGAAATTACTAATTAAGATAGAAATCAAATTTGAGATGCATATTTCTCTGATTGCAAATTAGACTAAGAATACTCGAAAATATATAGTTCGGTGACATGAGACGATAAAAAATATTAATTATTATTTGTAAAGATAGAAAGTTGGAGGTGTATTAGTTGTGTAGATTAGGATGAGTTGTTTGAATATTTGTAATTATTATTTTCCTAATTTACCCATTTGATCTTTTGTTATATAAGTGTATCTAACGTTGATTAGAAAAATGTACAGAAATTATAATCTTTCCAATAAACTTACACTGGGGAATGGGGATAGTATGATTTTCAGAATCCAATGGAATCGTACGAGAGTTGAAGAATGGCATTAGTACAATAACTTGTGAAACAAATTTTCGTTTATGTACTGGTCAGGTTATGCTGATTGCATAACAGTTGGAAGGAATTCCTTCTAATTTCCAAGTAAATCAACTCATTTGTTACACCACATGCAATAATCAATCTTCAATTATCTCTTGTCAGAACTTATCTTGACTAATCTCTCTCTTTTTTTCTACCTACCCTATTTAGGGAAATTGTTAGAGACAGGATGCATGCTGCTAGGCAATTTTGGGCGCTCCCGGTTCTCAATCTGCCAATAAGAAAAAGGAAAACCTGTGGTTCTATTAAAAGACATGCATATATAAAATCAGTGAATAGAGAGGTGGTTGCATACCCACAAGATATTCTTTGGTTAATTTGGTAATAATATAGGGTTAATACATGAGCCCCCTATGGACGGAATCATATTATGATCATATGTATAGGTAAAAGTTGTTTGCTATTTCTTTTTTACCGTTTATTTTCGAGACGACAACATTTGCACGTGGGACAAACCTTTTTTTGAAATGCTCGGCAGCTGCTGCCAAGATATATTAGAACCATCAATTGTTACATCATCTCCTTTCGAACACTACCTGTGCCCCCATCACTATTACAGCTGTCTTACATCCCTAAATAAATGACAGAAAGGCCCCGTGCCTCCCCTAACCTTTCAATTACATTGAATCCATCATTGAATATTCGTGCATTTCTCTGTTTCCGTATTGCATACGTACCTGCCAAGAATCCACTCTCCCATATCTTCAATCTGTCTGGACTTGACCATAGCCGAAATCTTGGCTCTGTGCACTATTTCATGGGTCGCTGCATAAGATTGTGAGCAATCTGTATGGCCTCTCTCAATGAAATTTTCGACATCAGAATTCCATGCGTTGATGTGGAGTGGTTTAGCAGAGGAGGTCCAGCCCATGCATCATACCAGAAAAATATGGAAGATGTGTTTCCTAATTCCCATTTAGATGACCAAACGAACATCGGAAGAATGCCTTGCAAAGCATTCCAGAAGAAGGACCCATTCTTTTTCCAAAAACTCGGACCCCTCTCATGAGTCTCTATCCAATACAGTTGAGTTGCAACTCTTGCCCATAATGATTGCGGTTGGGTATACAGCTTCCACCACCACTTTGTGATCAATGCCAAATTATGTTTTCTCAGATTCTTAACGCCCAACCCTCCCCAGAATTTGGCTAAACAAATCGTGTTCCAATTTAGGAGATGAATCCCTTGAGACGTACCATCTGATCGCGCCCATAGAAAGTCTCTAGAGATCTTGTCTATTCTTTTAATTACCCACACCGGAAGTTTAAAGCATGTCATGAAGTATACCGGTATTGATGAGATGACTGAGTTCAACGGTTGCAATCGTCCTCCTCGGGAGATCATCCTTTCCTTCCATCCCTGTAACTTTTGATCAATCTTTTCAATTAGCTACCAGTATTCTCGCCTGCCGGGTGCTCTTATTGTTAAAGGCATCCCTAGGTACTTGCATGGGAGGGTACCTGAGCAGCATGCCATAATTCCACCCATAGTTTGAATTTCCCTTGGAGAGAGGTTAACTGGGATGAAGCAGCTCTTCAATAAGTTTATTTGCAGCCTCGAAATTTTGGTGAAAATTCCCAGTACAACCTTAACCGAAGCCACACATTTTGTTTCAACTGTTGTGATTAGAGCCGTATCATCCGCATATTGAAGCGCAATGATCGAATTGGTCAATTTTGCTGTTAGTGACATCCTCATCGTTGTTTGAATGGCCAACACCATCCTTTGCAACACGTCTACACCAATAATGAACAGCATTGGGGACAAGGGGTCCCCCTGCCATAACCCCCGCTTGTGGTGCACATATGTAGTTACTCCACCATTGATTGAAACCCTTGATGATGCCGTGGTTAGAAGAAGTTTAGTCCAAGCAATCCACTTCGATGGGAAGCCTCGGGCCATCATCACAGAGAACAAGATGTTCCAACTAATTGAATTGAACGCCTTCGCAAAATCAATCTTGAAAAAGACCCCTTTTGCGCCCGAGGATGACATGTTTTGAAGGATCTCTCGCGTCACCAAGAAGTTATCTGATATCTGCCTATCTCGGATAAATGCAGTTTGGTTAACATGAATGAGGTCCGGGAGCTTGACCCTAAGCCTATTTGAAAGTATTTTGGAAATGAGCTTTGGTATTATGTTGATCACACTGATAGGCCTAAAGTCTGACACCTGTTGCGGCTGCTCGCATTTTGGTATCATTAGCACATTAGCCCTGTTGAGCTCATGTAAATCAATCTGCATCGATGAGAAACGCATTGTCACCCCAATCACCATGTCTCTTAGCACGTGCCAATAATTTTGCAAGAACTCCGCATGTATCTCGTCAGGCCCTGAAGCCTTATTACATGCTAAGTGTTTAACAGCATCATCAATTTCTTGCTCTGTGATGTCAACTCCTAACTCCTGAAGTGGAACATCTTGCTGGTACAGAGCCGCATGATTGAAAGGCAATACCTCATGCTCTGTGCCTAATGTTTTGAGTAGGTGGTCACGAAAAGCATGCATGATTTGGGGTTGGGTTGTAAGCACTGTATCCTGCCAGTGCAGCAACCTTATCTCCTTTTTTCTGGCCCGAGTTGAGGCAAAAATATGGAAGAAACGCGTGTTTTTGTCCCCCTCCTTTAGCCACTTACATCTGGCCCTCTGTTTCCATTTTAGTTCCACATTTGTTATTAGGTAATAGGCCATCTCTCTGATTTTGGTTCTCAGGCAGTATTCGTGTCTCACCAATCTCCTTCTTTCTTCAATTCTATCAAAGAATCGAATTGCCAATTTGCATTTCAATAAGCGCCCCTCCATCTCTGGCAAATGATTTCTATGCCACTGTATCAATGTTGTCAAGGTGGCATCCCTACGTGCCATGAACAATTTCTCAGGGGAAACATTCGTTTGGAAACTCGGACCCCACATTTGCGATACTAAGTCCTCCACCTGCTTATATCTCATCCAGAATAGTTCAAATATTTTCACCTTTGGGCACGATGGCAATTGTTTGCATTGAAGGAGTAACGGTACATGATCAGAGACGATCATCTCTTTTGTCGAGAGATTGATGATCGGGAAAGTCGAAGACCAGTGGGTAGAAATGAACACTCTATCCAGCTTTGAAAGAATGACTTCCGGCCTCTTATTCGACCATGTGTACAATCTGTTTTCTAATGGCACATCAATAATCTCAGCAAATCGAATGAAATCATTAAAATGTTCCATCAAGGCCGTCACCCTTAAGTCTGCTGATTTGTCTACCATCCGTCTTACCAAGTTGAAATCTCCCGTCAATATCCATGGTAATTCCACAGTTTGGCGAATCTCGTAAAGCTCTTGGATAAACTGTAGTTTGTATATTTCTACCGACGGCCC
Source organism: Eleocharis quinqueflora (assembly GCA_964058865.1). Classification (NCBI taxonomy): domain Eukaryota; kingdom Viridiplantae; phylum Streptophyta; class Magnoliopsida; order Poales; family Cyperaceae; genus Eleocharis; species Eleocharis quinqueflora. Next base: position 32,701 of record CAXKVX010000321.1, read on the forward strand.
ATAGACTGTGGTGACCACAAAACTCTGTCCCGTTGTTGCATTGTTGAGCATAGCCGAACACGAATGGGGTGTTCCCCATGAGGAAATCAGTGTGAAGTTTCTTCTCCATGCTATAAAACATCCTCCCGCAGCATTGATAGCATTTAGATAAATAATATTGACATCAAAATACGACGGAAGCACTCTAACCACATTAAAAAAATTACAGGAGTTCCATTTAGTTTCCTGAATGCAGCAAACATCTGCTCTAAACTCTCTAATGATTCCCCTAACTACATCGCACTTGTTAACATCCCCCAATCATCTTACGTTCCATGACAGTAATTTAAAGTTTGTAAGCTTCATTTAATTACCTAGCTCTTCACCACTCTTACCGCATCACAACGGTAAAGATTTATTCCTCGTCATCAGACGAGTCTTCTTCTGTTTCTGGGTCCATACGAATGAGATCATCCGTACCCGGGATTTACTTCGCAGCCTGTTTAGAGCAGGATGGGTCCAAATTTTCCGCGTGCATGACTTGTCTCAAATCATTCTGGGGTGTTATATGCTCGGCTTTTTGCTCTTCGGCTTGTGGCACCAAGGCATGCATTTGAGCTCTCACTAGATTGTCCTCATCTATTATGTTTAGGACATCTCGGACCGATACACCACATAGCTCTGCAATGGCCTGGCATCGCTACGGGCCCAGAGTGACTTGGAAAAAGGCCTCAGGCCTTTGAAAAATGGTGACATCTGGTTGGGCCTCCTTAGACGGATCATTACATTGGGCTCTGGCTTCTTTTCCTATGTTGCCTAACCGATCTTCTTAGGTGTACCTGGCGCCCTTTCCCAATTTCCCTTTGTGCAAGGTCTGTCACCTGACGGTCTTTAGATGGCATAGAACTTTCTACATATGGAATTACCCATTGGTCCGTGGGGGAAACCCCAAGTGGAGCTTCTAAGGTGGGTGACCTAGGACACGTGATTGTACTTGTTCGGTGGGAGTCGCGTCTGTCCCAGGAGTGGTTATCAATGCTCTGCCTGAGGATCTTCTGTGGCGGTGGGATTCTTTTTCCTTGTGGAAAGAACACTTCGTGAGGGTTTTGCTGACGCGGAGTGCAGTAACCCGCCTCAGCCTCTTTTTGTACCGTATCTGCCGACACTACCACAAACTTCAATTTTTGTGGCCCCATCTGTGTAACCGTTGCAGTTGCATCTGACCTTGAATCCTCCCCCACCGTAGGTGAGTGGTGGTGGTTGAGCCAGCGCAATATCTCAGCCGGAAGGGAGGTCACGTCAGCCCCCTGCACTAATTCCTTCAAAGCTTTTCTTGAGATGACGATCGTGTCTTTCTGACTGAATCCACAGTCGAAAGATGTCTCGTCATCCTGAGTTTTATAAATTTTAGTGGCAGCCCTCGACATATCCAAACGGGAGTAGATTGGCCTCTGTATCCACCGCAATGCCGTTATTTTGATAGGGACCTCTAGTCCTCCTACTATCATTACCGATGACTTAGGAATCGTAGCCAGATCGGTGGTGGCTACCACCACCATCCAAGAAGTTAGATCTCCCTCATTTTCAGTAGGAATCAACCCCAAGTAAGTCCCCATAGGTGACACTAACCGTTTCACCTCTCTTTCCCTCCATAGGGCTGGTGTTAAACCCTCCAGCTTCAAGAGGACCTTAAACGATGGTATTGAGATAGTGGAATCATCATGAGGTGACCACTCGTTGAAGGTTAACCCATCATTCCAGAGATGAATGGGCATTTGATTAATGAAGGTTAAGGGTGCCAGACTGGTTTGATGAGGAATCTGTCTCGAGGAAGCTTTGCTACTGCCACCTCGTGTTTTTGCACCAGGTCATACTGGGTAGCCAACACATCGACTTCATCCAATGAGAAAAGCTTTCTTGAGTCCCCCGCATACATAACCACCGCCGAGTTCATGAGCATATTTAGTTCTCTTGTGTATGCCTCATCATTTTCAATGAAACAGAATGACTTTTCAAGTCTTTCTTCCGGCATTTCTGCTTCTCCAGTCGGTAGTGGTTTCTGTAGGAGTTCTTGGAATGATGGCTCAAGCGACTTCTGCTGAAAGGTTGGTGGATGAGCCTGCAGGTGCGTCAGGTTAGATGGGTTTAAGGTGCATCTCGTCCCGATATGGCCGTCCCTCAGCATTTACCACATTTAGCCGGGTTTCTGCATTCAGCCTTCTCGTGACCCTTTCTGCAGCATTTGATGGTGCTCCCAGTTTTTGTAAATAAAAGAGAGCTGCTCACAGCTTTCACTTGTCTTTCTTAGAGGTTCTTCTAACTAACTGAATCATTAATTAACTAATTAGCATTAAATGCGCTCTGCGCGATTCTGCACTTTGCGCGATTCTGCGCTCCGCTCCATCATTAATGTTGTGCTTCGCGTCATTAATGCTGTGCTTCGCGCATTGCCCTCCGCATCATTAATGCTGTGCTTCGCGCCATTAATGTTGCGTTATGCTGAATTTAGTAACCATTCCAATATTTCTGCCTCCGCAGAATTAATTAAGCTATCTTTACCAGCCATTAATGCTCTACTTTTAATGATTCTATCTTTACCAGTCATTAATTCTGCCCAAAAATCCCTTTCTGCCATTAATTAATACGAAAGTTCTGATATTGCTAGTGCAGCTTTTGTAATAAAGTCTTCGTCATTTTAATATAAAGACTTGGAGATGTAATATAAAGACTTGCGAGTAGTAAATTGTTTTGTTGTAATTTGTTGGATTTTTGCTTCAATTTGATTGTAATTTGCTGATACTATCATTGGTTGACCTCTACCTTTTCATTTTTGCAATTGTGCTGCAATTTCGCTGAAAATTTACAGCACATTTGCATGACTTATTGTAAATACTTGGAATTCTAATATAAAGACTTTGGAAAATTAATATAAAGACTCTGCATTTTTAATATAGATAAGTTGATTCCTAAAACACAACTTAAAGGGGTTTGATACAATTTATTTCACTTTTTACGCCAATTTTATTGCATTTTGTTATAATATTGTTCCAAATTTTAATATAAAGAGTATGTACTTCGAGTATAGACAAGTTGATTCCTAACAGACAAGTTCAAGTTGATAGTTAGACACGTTTGATTAATCCAAATATATATTGATAACAACAGAAAAGATTACTTGACGTAGTGTGAAGATTGGAAGTTGCAATATCAGGGGTTCGACAGTGTAATATAAAGACTTGAGTATTTATAATATACAATACTAACAATAGAGTTTGAAATATACACTACTAACAATATCAAGACTTGTGAGTTGCAATATAAATACTTATGAATAGTAATATAAAGACTTGAGAGTTGTAAGATATAAAAGTTGATTCTTAACAGAAAACTTAAAAGTTGTAAGATATAAAAGTTGTAAGATATAAAAGTTGATTCTTAACAATAACCTGAGACAAGTCTGATTAATCCCATCGAAATATAAACTACTAACAATTGAAAAGTTCAATATGATCCATAGACAAACTGTACAAACAACTAGCAACAGAAAAATCCATCAGACAAATACATCAGAACGAACAACAACAAACAAGTTCACCAGTTCATCAATACAGACAATAACAAACAAGTTGATCATTGCAGAACATAGGCTTCATCGTTGCTTTCATCGGTCAAAAGATGATATGCTACGAGCAACCTCTCTTTTGTTATGTCATTTTGCAATTTAGTAATTTTGACAAAAAAATAACTGTCAAATTAAGATTAATTGTGTATGGCAGCAGGTCTTTAGATTTGTAATATGTCTTTTTTAATGTAACCACAAAGTCATTAATAAGGGAGTTTATTTTATAACCTGCGTGAAATTCATCGGTGTATCTGTTATAACACAGTACACAAAACGTAGCATGAAGATTGCACAATCAACACCATTGTTTTGCTGTGGTGTTTCCTTCCATACATATGGTGCTTGCATCCATTCAGGCTTGTCTGAAAATTAGATTTGATTCAATTAAATAGAAGGGAATAACATAAGCCTTTATCTGAAAGTTTGCGGTCTTTAATGCTTAAAGAAGAAAGTACATACCAAATCTCCATGAAAAGAAGTATTTAAGCCAATAAAAAATGTCTGCATGCAACTTCAGGTACACCGAGTTTTTATTCCTTTTTAGAGAATTGAATAACAAAATCTCCACATTTTGCAAGTCTGCAATAGCTACTATCCAATGATTTTCGCCACACAACGATAGGACAATCCATCGTGCATGATCTAGTTGTTCCCTAAAAATGTGCGGTTCTAAATTTTGCATCTTATCTAACATACTTTGTGGTGCCAATGGCTGCATTATAATAGAAATAATGAAAAATACATAATATTTGAAGTATGAAGTCTTTATATCTGAAAACCAAGTATTTATAAAGTACTAACTCTTTATTTCTGATGAAAATTGGAGATGAACATGTGAATCTAACTATATTGAATTATATAACTTACAATGTGGTACGGATGAATGAAAAACCAACCACTGCTGCATTATATGAAGAACAATTCCAACAAACTGTATAGCCAAAGAAGTGAAATTATAAATTAGAAAGTGGTAATGTCTTTGAAGATAAATTGAAAATAATCAACAAAACAAGATCATACGTCAGCAGATATATGTTTTCCATTGATTACTTCTTCCACATGCTTGTAGCTGCACCATAGTTTACCGTCTGTCCTATACGATACAATATCTTCTTTGAATTTCTCTTCATGCAGAGCTATGACCCATTTGTCCAGGACTGTTGTGACTGCATCACTAAGCCTAGCCCTCGCTTTATATGTCCATCTAAATTGGTATAAAACAATAGTAATTAGAAATAACCTGCATAACTAGCATGTCTTAAGAGTAAAATCTGTGGTAATATTACCTTTTCTGAGGAAGGGATGATTTTTCGTTGGTGTACCTTCTTCGGGATCCGCAAAAATACTATTTTTGAAATTCCAATTTTGAACTTCATTGTCAAAATCTACACTCACACAATCATTATCCTTCCCCAACACCAAAATGTAGTACCAATCCTTGTAACTAAATTTCACATGATATACACGATCAACTGTCTCTTCTTTAATTGCAACACTATCCTCATGTAAACGTACTTCTTCAAAAGGAGTGTTGATCTTCTTCGCATCATCAGGAAACAAATATTTCAGATCAAATGATGGATCTGCATCTGAAGCAGATTCTTTACCAATGTCCAACTTACTTGCAATAGCACCTTCTTTATCTAGAAATGAAAAAGCATTTATATTTGAAATATATTTGAAGTACAATTAGATATAACAGAAAGTCCGTATATTTCTATTATCAAGCCTTTATATTTCATCTACAAAGTCGTTATATTTGAAGAACAAAGTATTTAAAACATAAGAACCACTATTTATATTGGAAGTATGAAGTCTTTACAAGTGTAATATAAAGTCTGTAGATTTACAATATGAAATTTTTATATTTTTTGTATCAAATTTGTACATGTGAAATATTCCCTAAAGTATTATACATTATAAGCTATACATAAAGTCTATTGAATATAAAATCTTACTCTTTCTCCAAAATTCTTCTTTCATTTTAAGGTGCCATTCTACCATGTCAGCAGCTTGACAGAACTTATTCTCCAGTGATGGAGAAATGTCATCAAGACCTTCTACCGGAGGTTTTGGATCATAGCTTATTTCGTCAAACCTATCGTATGAACAAAAATAAGTAATGCATAAAAAAGCTTAATTATTTTTCATAATTAAACAAGGGTATAAGTAATTTCCTTTAAACCTTGATTTAGGAGCTTCTTTCATCAGCAAGGGACATGGTTCCATGGAAAATTTCCAGTACACCGGAGCCATTTCAACCAACAATAGAAATGTTGAACGATTGTGTACTCTCTGCAATCCCGCTTCATCTTGAATGGATTTTAACCAAGTTATTGGCACAAAGCCCTCCCTAATCATCTGCTCAGGTTCTTCGATCTTAAGAGATTCTTTCATATCAGGTAATACCGTGAACTGTCCTAGAGCACGCTTGATTGAGTCTCTTCTCCAAGTCTTGTTCAAATGCCAATTCAAGTAGCGAGGAATATTGCCAGTATACCTGTTTTCTTTCTGAAATCTTATTTTCTCAAAGAACCACACCTACAATAATAAATTATAAAATTCATACAAAGTCTTTATATTCCAAATGAAAATCTTATTGTCTATAGAAGAAAGTCTATATCAGAATCAAGTCTTTATATTTCCAGAGTCATTACAGAATACTAGTCTTATTGTCTATAAAAGAAAGTATACATATGTGCAGTACCAAGTCTTTATATTTCTAGATAGTCATTACATAGTACTGTTTGCTATATGGTATTAATGAATTATGTTTGTTTCAATACTCAGTTAAATTTATTATTGAAATTCACATTCTTATAAACCACCATACTTACAATAAGCGCCAGTGCACATCTTAGAAAATATTCTGATGGTGTCTTAGACTTTTTTTTGCCATCGTAAAAATCTTCTTCTTCCTCGTCTTCGCTAGAGTTGTCTTCACTTTGCACATTTCCCCCCTTCTCCATTAGTTTGCACCACATAGAACAAAATGGGATGTGAACCATTAGCTGTAAATACACTGTTTCTGCCCATGAGTAGTTTCGCAGTTCTTTTACCTTTTCAGCATAACTAAACAAGTTTACTAGCACATGATCGCTAGTTTGAGGGAAAAGCACATTAGTGAAAATATACATTACTAAGGGCCCCACTACTTCTTCCTCAGGCTGTGAATCACTTATTGCTTTGAGAATTGCATCCTCCAATTGTTTTATGTTAATGTCTCGATTGTGTTTGAAGTACTTGACCCTCAAACAAGACTCACTTCTCCTACTTTTGAACTCCACTTTTGCTGCTGCGAATACATGCATTAAATTATTAGAAAATAAATAAAATATTATTTCTTAATAACCAATAATGTTAAAAGTAGTACTCACTTTTTGAAGCTAAACCCATGACAATGGATACGTCTTCTCGTGTGAAGGATAGCTCTTGGCCCTTAAAGGTGAAACAATTCTTTTTTGGATCCCACATCAACAAAATATGATGTAGGATAGCATTGTTCACTTGTATACCCTTAGAAAAAGCAAATAAATGCAGAAAAAAGGGTGTGAGCAAGGAGCTCAATGTGCTCGGAGCTGAGCTTTTTGATAACGTTGCTATGAAAAAAATTAATTGCAACGTCAATAAAGCATTTGTTCGTAATAATTATTTGCTTTACTGACTTTTCCTTCTTAAGGTCAGTCTCTACAAAAAAAAAAAAAAAAACAATAATGAATGAAGTGTTAGAACCAACAAATAAGACATAAAATATACTTACAATTGAAATCAAACTTAATAAACTGTAAATCATGGCTGCTATTTGTTTTTTTTTCTATAGCAGGAAGTCCATATTTAATATACAAAGTCTTTACATTGACACAACAAAGTGATTAGAAAAAACTAGGTCAATTAAATTTTACCAATTAATAAGATTACGTATTTTATTGTACAAAACAAATAAACTGTGACAACGAATACAACAAGAAGTGTAAAAGGCTTTCAGCCTTGTCATATAATGCTTTATAAATTCAGTACCTTTTCTCCAACCTTTCGGTCGTCCCCTTTGCTTCTTTGCTGGTTCTTGTGGGTTGGGTTTTTGTTCAATTACGCTTGTAGTTGTCTCTTTCGCTTCCGACTCTCTCTTTCGCTTATGTTGACTTGAGGGAATTTCTCCTCATATGGCTCCTGATTCATAACACAAGTCTTTATATTATTTCACAGAAGTCATTACGTGCAGTTTTATAAGTCTTAATAATAATTATATGAGGTACTTATTATTGAACTGAGAAGTATTATATTATAAAGTAGTGTAAGAAGTGAGGAGGGGATGTTTTTTTTTACCAGATGAATGTTCTTCTTGGCTTGAAGGAATTGATCCTGATACACAACACAAGTCTTTATATTTTTTCCCAAAAGTCATTATCAGAAGTTTGATAAGTCTTAATAATAATTACATGAGGTACTTGTTAATAAACTGAGAGGTACTATATTGTATAGTACAGTGAGGACTGAGAAGGGGTGTTCTTTTTACCAGATGAAGGATTTTCTTGGCTTGAGGGAATTGATGTTATTCCACATAACAAGTCTTTATATTATTTAGCAAAAGTCATTATTGCAGTTTTGAAAGTACTTTTGTAGTATAGTAAAGACTAATTAGTACCTTTTTTGAGTTTCACTGACGCAAGTGGAACAAAATCGCCATTATCATCTTCTTCTGTTAGATAAAAGGAGAAAATATATTACAATAAAATAAGAAATCAAAGTTCTAATGTCATCACTAGTAAACCTAATTCCAGCAAATATAGATAAAAACCTAAATAAAACTATACAAAATCATAATGAAACAATAAAAGTAGGAATGTCTATATTGAAAAGTAAGAATGTCTCTAATGAAACTATAAAAGTAAGAAACATAATCAATAACATTACCTTCTTCTCCGATTGGACTGAGGTTAGGTTCTACAACTGTCCATCTCTTTGAAACTCGTTTATATTTCATTTTGACCTCTCCACTGCTCGTCTGGATATCGCTGGCATTAGTAGAACTCGACCTCATAATTCTTGTTTCTCTTTGAGGAATTGCTTGTTCTTCAATTTTCTTACTCCTTGTTTCAATTGAAATGTGTTCTTCTTCATTTGTATTAGTAGTTGTTTCTCTTGAAATCGCTACTTCTTCCTTTCTCTTGTAATTTGCTGATTTGATGACATTTTTTACCAAGAGATTTTCTGCGATGTTGAATGTGAGATTAGGGATTTAAGAAGACCGGTAAAATTTGATTTAGAGTTTGAGTGTTGAGTGTAGAGTGAGAGAGGTATAGAGAGACAGTAATGAGGGTTTGGCACATATTTCACAAAGAAATGAGTAATTGGGGACACGTGTAGAGAAAGAGAGAGAGAAAGATGAAGACAGTTGAAGAGCTCTTGGGAATATCAGAGTGATTTGAAAGGAACAAATAATGTAGATCTCCATTTTATACGAATCATTCACTAAATTTAGATGAAAAGGTGTGTTGATAAGATTCTGCCAAAAGTTGCGACTGGAGGGGGAAACAGACGATGCTCAATTAAGCACAGACTTCTCCATTTAAAATTTGGCCTATTGGCTTAATTTGTAAGCAAGTCTTTGTACCAAAAAAAAGAAAAAAATCTTTATAGATTATAGAACATTTCATAGTTATTGAAACAACAGCTGAAAATGTCAATTTGCATAAAAGTAGGAAATCATTCAAATATATTTGAACTATAAAGTTTTCACAATCAAATCATGTGTCTACAAGTCGTTATGATTTTGAAATAAAGTCTTTATTGTAATACATAGAAGTATTTATTATGAGTCACAAAATTCTTACAAGTCGTTATGATTCTGAAATAAAGTCTTTATGGTAATACAGAAAAGTCTTTATTATGGGTCACAAAATTCTTTATAATCATAAAACAATTTCATGGGACTGTTAGCATCTCTTGACTATTGCATCATCCTGAACTATTGCATAATTTGTGGGAAATAATTTAAAATTCTATGCACAAAGAAAATCTTTATGAAAAGGTTAATAAGACTTTATATTGAAAGAATGAAGAATTTAGAAATTGTAAAATATTTTCAGATTATTCAAACAACATCAAAAAAATCAAAATGCATGTAAGTATTAAATCCTTTGAACTATATTTGAACTATAAAGTTTGTACAATCAAATCATATAACTATATTTCAACAGAAAAAATATCAATTAGCAACAGCTAGATCAATTGAATGCTTGCTACAAATCTTCTTTGGCCTTCCTCTTCTCCTTACTTTTTCAGGTGGTTCAAGTCTGATCAATGGGGCAGAATTAACTGCCTCACCAATAACACCAACAATATCTCTTCCTCTTCCTCTACCTCTACCTATTCCTCTAGTTCCACGTCCACGACCAACTTGAACCTTAACTTCAACTTCCTCTTCTTCGGCATTTACTTCTTCAATTATACAGTCACCTGAAAATAAATGGATAACATGTAGCACCAAGTTACAATAGTATGTCTTTAAACACAAACTACTAAGTCTTTATATTATGTACAAAAGTCTTTATTTGAACGCACCATTGTCTCTTGTACCTCTACCTCTTCCTCTTCCTCTACCTCTACCTCTACCTCTACCTCTACCTCTACGTCTTCCTCTACCACATCCCCAATATCAACCAAGTTGAACTTCCCATTCGTTTTCTTCAATTTCTGGAGCATTTACTTCTTGAATGGCAGAATTACCTGTGAATAGAGAACAAATAATCCAGTACTCAGTTCTCACTCGAAGTCTTTAAAAACAAATTTGTAAGTCCTTGTATTTTTTTGAAGTCTTTATTAAAATACCCGTATATACTCTCCCCGTTCCTATAGAACCATTGCTACCTCCAAGGAGAAGATAGTTACCATTCATTTGTGAATTTGGTTGTCCTGAAGGATTCATAACTGCATAGTTGAATAAACAATAAGTTTTGTTTAACAAATTAGTTTACAAAATAAGACAACATTACAAGAATAACAAACCTATAAGTTTGCTCCTTAATTCTTGAAATCCATTAAGAACTTGATTTCTTCGATCGTCATTGACACAACCATAATTGAGCAATTTGTGAACAATTGGGTTAGTAGCTCTTGTCAATTCATAATACCTAACAAAAAATGAACAAATATAATAAATTGACATGTCATAATACCTAAAAAATTTAGAGTAAATCTAAGGAATAGATTACCTATTATGCTCATCTTGATTGGAACAGGTAGATCCTTTGAGCAACAAATCAGGTCGAACGATATCTTTTCTCCAACGATCAATTAAATACTTTCTATCAACATAAAATATGTTCTCATTCTTGAGCACAGAAATTGAGTAAGAACACAAAATTTCATTTGTAAAAAAAAGTTTGCAGACACACAAGACTTCATTGAAATCATTGTGAAACAATACATCAAAAGATTTCGCATTTCTGCAATCTGTAACAACATATACAGCAGAACCATCTCTATCAAAAATATAACTACAAGATAAATTGATGCAGTCCTTTATCTGGTCTTGACACTTATAAAAAATTGCTTTTGTATAGTGATCGTGGAGTTCATGCTCCATGGGTAGTGCACTCCACAGTACAAGACTTTTATACCTCGAATCATGGTCAGCTTCATGTTCATACTCCCATATTCTACCCAAAGCTGACAAAATATTAAGAAGGAAATTATTATGTATCAATATTAAGAAAATAAGTCTATATAATACTTTCTCAATGTCTTAATACTAATTAGAAACTATTGATACCTGACAACAGTATTAGAATACAAAATGAAAATTACCTTTATCAAATTGCATAACAAATTCAAAAAGACTTGTCCTTTTTTCAGCCACTTATCCAATTAATGATTCATACTTTCAGCCCTCTGTGTTGTCGTCATACCAGCCCAAAAATTGCATTTAAGATAGGCCAACACCCATCTTTTTTTCATGTTGAACAAACCAACGAACCATTCGTCATGTTCATAACCTGTTTCGATAACCACAACTAATATAATGAATTGAAACTTCAAACAATGTCTGTATATTTAAACATACAAAGTTTTTATATTAAAAGTAAAGTTTTTACCAAAAAGGAAGAAGTAAAAAAAATAGAATTTTTATGACAGATCTTATTGTCTGAACCAAAAGGTATATATGTTGGAAAGAAAGTCTTTATATTTAAACAAAAAAGTCTTTACAACTACATTAAAAAATCTTAATATATATGATATAAATGTCATTAAAAAGGGGTCTTAGTTAATACCTATTTCTCTCATAAGATTGCCCCACCAGTCGTTGAATTCAAATTCAATTATTGATGTGTATACCACATATTTCACCAAATCAGATAGTGCGTCCTTGTTAGGTACATTGCCCTACTTTGAAGCTAATTTGTGGAGAATGTGCCAAGTGCAAAATCTGTGAATCGTATCAGAACCAAATACTTCTCTAATACCAGATTCAATACTAGCACATTGGTCAGTCAAAATTCCTCCCGGTTTGATACCACCCATACAATCCAATTTTTTTTGGAAGCACCAAATATATTCAGCTTCACCCTCCTTTGTAAGAAGACAACATGCAAAATTAACATACAGGCCATGGTGGTTGACACCAACAAACAGAACCAGCGGCATATCATACCTAAAATATATTATAAATTCTTGAAAATATAATAATATAAAGACTTGGATGTAATAATATATGCACTTCATGTTCCTAACGTAAAGACTTATAGATTTCAATAATAAGAATTCTAGTACTTGCAGGTTCCAGAAAATTACATTTTGTGGAAAATTTAAATTTAAAGACTTGTAGGTATCAATATATAGACTTTGTTATTTTAATATAAAGACTTGTAAAGGGCACATTAAGGAAATACCTATTGGTCAGATACGTAGCATCTAAAACAACCACATCAAGGAAATACTTGTAAAGAGCACATCCACGACCATCAGCCCAAAAGATACGATACTACCGATGCTGCTTTGTGTAGTTATAACTGTAGTAAAAGTCAGAGTCAACTTCCTTTTTTCTCTCAAAAAATTCTGACAAAAGCACTTCATCATCTCCTCCAAAAAATTCTGACAAAAGTCATAGTCAAGTTATGATTGGTCTTGAATGAGATCCACTCAAATTGTTGTTGTTGGTCAGCTCTTACCAACACCACATAATTCTGTGGGATCAGTAGTAATTTCTTGGGGCGAAGCTGGCCATCAAATACGGCTTTACCTTGATGGTTGACAATTTGAACCCTTCCGAGACCGCCGGTCACATACAACAAGCTATGTGCATTGATGTTCCAGTAAGGCGTAAGCAATGCATTCTACAATTTGAGAGAATTGGTATATTACAACATACCAAACACAATAGTTGTAAAGTAAAAGTAAAAAAAAGTATACATGTTTTAATTAATGTTCTTACCCTCTTGAGAACTCCTCTTGTCGCACTAAGGTGAATTACAGACAAAACTGGAAGATTTTGACTATTGATTTTAGTGATTCTTCCGCCTCGCGGGTTAAAGATATCAGCTTGAGTTGGATCATTTATATTAAATCGTATCTTCAATGAACAGAAGTTCTCATCGAGACCGTTGGAGAAGTTACCTCTATACCATGACTTCTCTTGTTCACCTTGATATCTTTCAGTCTCAAATTCCTCTGGTTGTTCGTGCTCCTCTTGGCTTCGAGTTGGTCTCAGTAACTGGAGCCCACGCTCTACCCGAACTATCTCACCTCTCTGGTCATTTTGGCTCTGAAGCCTTCTGACAAGCTCCTGGTTTACTCCAAGAGCTTCTGCTAATAACTGAGTTTCAAAACCACTGAGAATATTGTTTCCTATTTCTTGTTTCTCCTGATAAAATTGACCACTCTGATGTCTTCCGGCAAGGAAAAACTCCTACGGTGATAGTTTTTCTATTAATTAAATATCAACAACTATCTTGTTTTTTTTGGTTAAAAAAAGATGGCATAATTATTATAATAAAAAGAATTAGCTACAATACCCTGCGTCTTGGCTCGAGCTGGTTAGCACTATTTCTAGTGTCTGAAACTATAACCGCAACTAGAGGGACGTCACCATCATTATAGATCCAATGAGTGACACCGGCTGGTAAGGCGATGACATCTCCCTCGCGAAAGCGGTGAACCTTTTGGTGCTCATCTCTAAGTCTTTGTTCAACCCTCTCACTCTCTTGTCCTAGTTGCTCGGATTGTTGTTGGAAAGATTGGTAGGTTTCTGGACAACCAGGATATATTATTCCTAGCAACCCTCTTCCTGCGTTCATAAATTCATTAGTAATTAAGGATTGATGACTTCAATCCACTATTTATGTAGTTAAAGAAACAATCAATTTATGAACCTGACCTTGTGTAATGTAAACAATTGAAGGTGTATTAGAGTAGATGGGCAATCGAAGTCCCCTCGACTCAATAATGCGACGAAATGCTGACAAACCAGCACAGTGGAGCTGCTCGTTGTTTTCTTCATAGTATTCAGTTACACCTGCCTCTGATTTCACATGCCTGGTTGGTTCGAGTGCACTAAGTTGCTCAAAACGACATGCCCTTTGATCGGGTCCAAACCCACGGGAGCTCTGCCATGGGCTCTGACCCCCAAATAATCCAAACTGCGCTGCACTACCTTGAAATATAACAAAGAGGCATGCAGTGACAGAGAGAAGAAAGCGAACGGATGCCATAGTGATCGTATGTCCTAGTAACTATGTGAAATATATATTGTTGGAGTGATAGAAAGATGAAAGTTGCTTGAGTATATATAGAGGAACAACAACTATATATTGGAACTTCCAAGTTGGTGAAGTTAATCTAGACATACTTGCTTCAACATACAAATGTATCAGGACAAAAACTTGTCTGATGAATCTCTTCAAGGATTGAGTGGCACATAGTTTTACTCATGATAAGTTATACAATCCCAACTGCCAAAATCGAAACCGTGGGTAAATCTTAGAAAAAAACAATGCACCTTTGGATTATTAAAGAAGTTGGTAAATAAGGACAAATAGAAAACGTAGAAAAATCCAATGCAAAGATGATTTTGATAATTACGATGATAATCACCTCATCGTACATATAAAAAAACAAATGTTTTTGTATAAAAAGTTGGTTCAATTCAGAGTTATGTACAAAGGTTGGTGAGATAGAAAAATTATCGTGTAAAATTGTATGATGATTTGATTGGAGAGTACGAAGATAGCTTGGTGAGTTAATGTTAACTTCACTAATAAATGAATAATACATTATTTCGAACAATATTTTGTTAGAACGAAAATAATTAATCATATCTTATCGATTTCGACCACAAAGTGACAACCATGGACTGCAAGTACTAGATAGCAGAATTAGATTGTGGAAACCCATTTAATTCTTCAAATTTGGTAGGGAACTTATGTAAGAGGCAATAATAAGGAAAAATATTTAGAAGTCCTATTGATGGACATAGTATCAATTTCCATTAAGGCACTAAGTTGACCCATCATATTGTAACTCTCTCTTTAAATGGATTTATGATTGTAAAAGTGTGTATATTAAGTAGTTTCTAGATTACAAAAGGATTTTAAATTCAACTTGCTCATATATATTACAAGAATTGGAATGAAAATATTTGGTATTTCAGATCAAGATTTTCTGATTAATAAGCTTTGTTTACGGTGTGCTAAAAAACTATTTATTTGATGACTTGTTAGATTATTTTTCAATAAAAGAAATTGAGTCTTTGCAATTACTTCAACGTTTCATTGGACTTTGTGTGAATGATTAGTTATGGTATATATAGCTCACTCCTCTTTTTTCATACAATTGATGATTCATGTATAGTATTTTATTTACCAAAACGAAGCCCTTTAACTCCCTAAATTGTAATCCTTTTAACTGAGATCAAAGTTAAATACGAAATGAACGTATCTTTCAGTTGTCTATTTCTTGTTTCAACAAACATGGTATGATCCAATCTAAGATTTCTGAAATTTGTTCTTTCTAAAAAGGAGGTTATGAGTCGTTAGTGCATTCCGTTCCATTGTGAAGTACTCTTATAGAAATGAAATGGAATGCATGGTAGATTTAATGACTAGCAATACTCATATAATAGATCAACTTGTTTACCAAATTGGCCTTTCTTTTACATATCCGGTAAGTACTCACTTGCATACAATTTTGATGTTTCTGTCTAATTTCGTACTACAAAATGAACGGTCTTGTCACATCTAATGCAAATTCGTGTACGCCATAAGTAAACAAAATTAACATAATCTACTGATGGAGATGATTGTAGAGTATCTAGAAAAGAGAACTATCAAAGAATCATTATACTAGTAAATCACACAGAGCGGGTCGAAGCAAATGCTGGACATTGGGACAAGATATTTGGATTAGAAAAATCAATTTGTTTTCTAAAAAATGTAACAATGTAGCCTATTTCCATTAACAATAAAAGAAACATCCCTTCATCATCTCGGACATTTGAGATATCGTCCCACGTAGTCCAGCAAGAGTTAATTCTATGTACCAGTAATACCAAAACAATGCCTCTTTATTGTAAGCCAAAATTTATAAAATTGCACAAAACTATATCCGTATTCAAAATGTCTTTTTCCCAAAAACATAAAAAGTATCATAATTAATTTGGAAAATCTTCAAGAAGATGAGATATACATCTCTAAGTGATCTAGAAAATAGTTTGCAATATTCAGACTCTTTTTAGTAAAAGTAATTTGGTTTATAGTAAGTTTGCTCGTAATTCAAAATAACAAGATTTCAATTTTCCTCAATTCATAGTTCACATGTAGGTTATGTGCTTAATTACTTAGCGACTTCCATTCTCCTATATGCATGAATTACCGCGTTGTTTGCAACTTATGATAACCACCGAAACACTTCCCACAATACCAAGTGAAGTTATAAAAGTTTGTGATTCATTCATTTCCACAAATTAGAGTAGACATATTGTTGCTATTAGAATGTACCACTGGCAAACTACTGAAAATATAAATTAAATTTATGATGGTTATTTATTTATATATAAGTTAGCAAATTAAAACAATACTGATCTAGTAACACTAAGATAGTGTTAGCAATGTAGGAAATTTCAGAAAGAAGAAGTTCAATTGAGAGAAATGCCTATTGTGTAGTCAACCTATTTGAGAGATGAGTAATATAAGCACTGTACCAGTTGGTACTGAAAAATTTCTACTTCAAAATGCACAAGCCAAATAGGATAATATGAGATCAAGCACAATCACAAATGACACTAGATTTTAACGTGGAAAACCCTCTCTACCTGGAGGGTAAAAAACCACGGGGCACACCGGCAAATTTTTCACTATACCAATGGAGATACAGGATACAAATATTCTTCTCAAGATTTTCAGTTTTAAGCTTGAGGAATACAACTTTGATAGGGAGAAATTTTGCAAGAGAAAAACTCACTACTGTGAACTACCACTTCAACCTTCAAATTGAAAAACTCTAAATAACCTTCTTACAAACAAAGGAGAAACTAAATCAAGATAGCAGAATCAACGAGATCGACTTGCTCTTCGTTTTCTTCTTCTTCACCACCTTCTCTTTCTTTCTCCTTTTCTTCCTCTCTATCTCGTTCCTTTTTTTTTTCTTACTGTGTCTCTACCAAGAGAGGCAGCAACTCAGTTCCTTTTCTTTTTTTTTTTTGTTTTGCCGATCTGGGCTGGACCCAAACAAGGCCCAACAATCTCCCCCTCCAGCCCACGGAGAAAGGTACGCCGGTCCTCAGGTCATCACCTGGTATCCATGCCGACAAGCTGGCAGCAAAGCTCAAGCTTGTCTTTCGAAACTATCTTCGTCAACATATCTGACGGGTTCTTATCTGTGTGGATTTTCTTCAGGTTCATCTGCTGATTTTCTATTACATCTCTTAACCAATGAAATCTCACATCGATATGCTTAGTCCTGGAATGATATGTAGCATTCTTGCTCAAATCTATAGCACTCTGGCTATCACAGAAAACAATTGCATCTTCCTGTTGCATACCAAGCTCCAAGAGAAATCTAACCAACCACAGGAGCTCCTTACCAGCCTCAGTTGCTGCAATGTATTCTGCTTCTGTGGTTGACAAAGCCACACATTTCTGCAATTTGGACTGCCATGACACGGCTCCTCCTACAAAAGTAAACACATAACCCGAAGTGGATTTTCTGTGATCCAGATCTCCAGCCATATCAGCATCTGTGTAGCCTTCTAACGCAGGTTCACCATTTCCAAAACTCAAACACAAATTGGAAGTGCCTCTTAGATATCTAAGAATCCACTTCACTGCTTCCCAATGTTGTTTTCCTGGATTAGAGAGGAATCTGCTTACCACACCGACTGCATGAGCTATATCTGGCCTGGTGCAAACCATCGCATACATCAAACTTCCTACAGCTGAGGAGTATGGTACACTTGACATTTCATCATTTTCTTTCTCTGTTGATGGACACAACTTCTTGCTCAATTTCAAATGGCTAGGAAGTGGACAGCTTACTTCCTTTGCTCCTTGCATGTTGAATCTCTCAAGCACCCTTTCAATGTACTTCTCCTGTGACAACCAAAGTCTCTTGGCTTTTCTGTCACGTGTAATCTGCATGCCCAGTATCTGACGTGCTTGGCCCATGTCCTTCATGTCAAATGACTTGGACATCTCCTTCTTCAACACAGCTATCATCTGAGCATCATGTCCTGCAATCAACATATCATCAACATAAAGCAAAAGAATTAGAAATTTTTCATTAGAAAATCTTTTGAAGTAAACACATGGATCTGCCTTGGTTCTCTGGTACCCATGACTCATCATAAAAGAGTCAAATTTCTTGTACCACTGTCTCGGAGCCTGTTTCAAACCGTATAGACTCTTCCTCAATTTGCAAACCAAGTTCTCTTTTCCTTTCACTTCAAATCCCTCTGGTTGCATCATATAGATCTCTTCTTCCAAGTTACCATGAAGGAATGCAGTTTTTACATCAAGTTGTTCAAGCTCAAGGTCCAAGCCAGCTACTAGACCTAACACCGCTCGAATGGAGGTCATCTTCACCACTGGTGAGAAAATCTCCTCAAAGTCGATGCCTTGTTTCTGTCCAAAACCCTTTACAACCAGTCGGGCTTTGTACTTCATAAATTCTCCATTTCCATCTCTTTTCAGCTTGAACACCCATTTGTTCCTCAATGCCTTCCGGCCCTTAGGAAGTTCCACTAGCTCATATGTGTTATTTTCTTGCAATGACTTCATCTCGTCCATCATTGCATCTTGCCACTTATCCTTATCTTTATGAGCTTGCGCCTCCTGAAAACTTTCTGGCTCACCTTCTTCTGTCATTAAGATATACTCTGAAGAAGGAAATCTTTTTGATGGTTTGTGTTGTCTTTCAGATTTTCTAAAACGGGGCCCTTCTGCCTCTTCTTGTTGATGTTGCTCCCCCTGCTCAAGAGCATCTTGAATGACCTCATCATCATCACTACCAATCAAGTCAGAGGTTTCCTCAGTGGCTTCTTCATTCTGTTCATCTTCATCTGCTGATGTTGAATGGGCAGGTGAAGGTACTGGTGTGAGCTCTATGAACTCACCAACACTCTCTGAGTTCTTCTTGTCATTTTCCAGATCTGCCCATGTTTGTTCTTCATGGAATACAACATCTCTACACCTAATAATCCTCTTCTTTTCTGGGTCCCATAATCTGTATCCAAATTCCTCATTTCCATACCCAAGGAAGATACATGGAGTTGCTTTGTCATCCAGTTTGGTTCTATGCTCCTTTGAGATATGTGCATAAGCTTTGCATCCAAACACTCTTAAATGAGAGTATGACACATCCTTCTTAGACCATACCTTTTCTGGTATCTCAAACTTCAAAGGAGCAGATGGTGACCTGTTTATGAGATAGCAAGCTGTGCGAACAGCTTCGCCCCAAAACTTCTTTGGCAACTTTGCCATCTTCAACATGCATCTGACTCTCTCTACAATTGTGCGATTCATTCTCTCAGCAACGCCATTGTGCTGTGGAGTACCAGGCACTGTCTTCTCATGTCGAATTCCATATTTTGCACAATATGCTTTAAAATCTTTGGAGGTATATTCTCCCCCGTTGTCAGAACGGAGACATTTCAGCTTCTTGTCCACCTCCCTCTCCACCATGACATGAAACTCTTGAAAGTAATTGAGTACCTGATCCTTTGTTCTTACAAAATAAACCCATACTTTTCTAGATGCATCATCAATAAAGGTTAGAAAATATCGATTTCCACCTAAAGACTCCACCTCAAAGGGACCACACACATCAGAGTAAACCAAATCCAGCACGTTCAGTTTCCTTTCTGATGATTGACTAAAAGAGACTCGATGTTGCTTACCAAATAGACAGTAGTCACACGGATCCAGAAACTTGTCTTTGGTCGAGGGAATGAGTGACTTCCTTGCCAGAATTTGCAATCCTTTCTCACTCATGTGGCCAAGGCGTTGATGCCACAAAATTAGAGAACTTTCAGCTTGTATTGCATTCAATCCATTCTTGAGCACCTTCGCATATGTTCTATATAGGGAGTGTCTCGACTTTCCTCTTGCTATAATCATTGATCCCTTGCTGAGCTTTCATTCTCCATTTCCTAAGTAGTGTTTGAACCCATCTTTGTCCAAAGCATCACCTGATATCAAGTTTAGGCGCAAATCAGGAATATGTCGAGCATTTTTCAATGTTAACCGACATCCCATATCTGTTTGCAGACAAATATCACCAATACCCACAATGCTTGAGTGGGTAGTGTTACCCATCTTCACTGTACCAAAGTCTCCAACTTTGTAAGTTGTGAATAACTCTCTATTAGGTGTAGCATGATAGCAAGCTCCTGTATCAACTATCCACTCAACTCCTGGGTGATCTTCAACATATAGACATTGCTCCTCTTCACAAGAGAGAATCACTACATCGTCTGCATTTACTACGGCAGTGGTGTTTTTATTATCATCATCTTTCTTCTGATTTTTGCCCTCCTTCAGTAACCTTTTCCAAGCTCTACAATTTCTTTTAAGATGACCTTCTTTACCACAATGGTAGCACTCTCTTCCTTTTGACTTTGATCTGCCTTTGGACTTGCTACGGGCTCTTGATTGTTGTCTGTTTTCAGCTCTCCCCCTATTCTCTGTGACTAAGGCTTGTGCATTATTTGTACCAGTTGACTTCCTTCTTGTCTCCTCATTGAACAAGCTGCTGGTAACTATACTCATAGTAACCACACCATTCGGAGCTGCATTACTAATTGTCACAACCAAGGTCTCCCAACTATCGGGCAATGATCCCAAAAGCAACAAGGCCTGTAACTCATCTTCTAAGATCATCTTCATCGCTGATAATTGATTAACCAAGCTCTGGAATTCATTTAAATGCTCAGCAACACTTGTGCCTTCTCTGAATTTCAAATTTACTAACTTTCGGATCAAAAACGCCTTGTTAGCTGCTGTTTTTTGCTCATACAGTGACTCCAGCTTCTTCCATAACTCATGTGCACTTGTCTCACTTGCTACATGATGGTACACACTGTCATCCAACCACTGTCTGATTGTGCCAACCGCTTTTCGATTCCATTTTGTCCAATCAGCATCAGACATCTCTTTTGGCTTTGCAGTATCTCCTTCAACCGGCTCATGCAAGTCCCTGCAATAAAGGATATCCTCCATCTTGGATTTCCAGATCAGCCAGTTGTTATTTGTCAACCTGATCATGGTGCTATTGCCTTCCATCTCAACCTACAAAAGCACTCTCAAAAGAAAAGAAACCTGAGGCTCTGATACCACTTGTAGGAAATTTCAGAAAGAAGAAGTTCAATTGAGAGAAATGCCTATTGTGTAGTCAACCTATTTGAGAGATGAGTAATATAAGCACTGTACCAGTTGGTACTGAAAAATTTCTACTTCAAAATGCACAAGCCAAATAGGATAATATGAGATCAAGCACAATCACAAATGACACTAGATTTTAACGTGGAAAACCCTCTCTACCTGGAGGGTAAAAAACCACGGGGCACACCGGCAAATTTTTCACTATACCAATGGAGATACAGGATACAAATATTCTTCTCAAGATTTTCAGTTTTAAGCTTGAGGAATACAACTTTGATAGGGAGAAATTTTGCAAGAGAAAAACTCACTACTGTGAACTACCACTTCAACCTTCAAATTGAAAAACTCTAAATAACCTTCTTACAAACAAAGGAGAAACTAAATCAAGATAGCAGAATCAACGAGATCGACTTGCTCTTCGTTTTCTTCTTCTTCACCACCTTCTCTTTCTTTCTCCTTTTCTTCCTCTCTATCTCGTTCCTTTTTTTTTTTCTTACTGTGTCTCTACCAAGAGAGGCAGCAACTCAGTTCCTTTTCTTTTTTTTTTTTTGTTTTGCCGATCTGGGCTGGACCCAAACAAGGCCCAACAAGCAAAAAAATCCACATGTAGTATTATTTCTCCTCTCTGTTTGACATCTAATATATATTCATTCCTAACTATCCTTCCGCTTTAGAGCACCTTTATGTTCAGTTAAAATATTTGAAATATGTTTCTAATTATCAATTTTGGTAGTGCCTAGAAAAGTAGTTGCTCAAGTGAGAAGTCATAAGTGATAACGAAAAAGTGACAACATAATTAACTCAGAAACTAAAAAAGAAAAACAAACACCGCTTTTATTGCTTCTCAAAAGAAATCACATATCATACCATTCATAAACATCCCGTCTAAAAAGGATTTATTCATTGTTTTTAATTCTTCATTACTTTAGTAACAGGGGAGCTCAGCAGAGCTGCTCGTTGTTTTCTTCAGAATATTCAGTTACACCTGCCTCTGATTTCACATGCCTGGATGGTTCGAGTGCACTAACCCCCAAATAATCCAAACAGCGCTGCACTACCTTGAAATATAACAAAGAGACATGCTGTGACAGAGAGAAGAAAGCGAACGGATGCCATAGTGATCGTATGTCCTAGTAACTATGTGAAATATATATTGTTGGAGTGAGTAGAAAGATGGAAGTTGCTCGAGTATATACTAGTAATCATGCCCATGCACAGCAACGGAAGGAAATTATGTAGTAGAAAACAATCTTGCAGCGTGCAAAACTAATTTCGCAATGGTGTCATGCGATTTAGAGCGTGAAGAGTGAAGCAGCAGAGTGGCGTGCAACAGCGGAGCAGCATCACGCAGGTTGCAACAGCATCATGCGGGCTGTAGCAACATCATGCAACATCATGCAGTGTCATGCGGCGTGCAGTCACAGAGCAGTGTCATGCGGATTGCAGCGGCGTCATTCGACTTTCTTCGTGAAGCATGATGCGGCGGAGCAACGTCTATAGCGGCGTCTTGCATCGTGCCGCAGCAGAGCTCATCATGTGGTTTGCAGCGGCGTCATGCGACGTCATGCGACGTCATGCGGTGTCATGTGTTGTGCAACAGCGAAGCTAATCATGCGGCTTGGAGCGTGAAGCAGCAGAGCGGCGTGCAACTTCGGAGCAGCGTCACGCGACGTGAGGCGTGCAGCGGCGTAGCGACGGAGCGGTGTCATGCGGATTCCTACGACATCTTGAAACTTGGAGCATGAAGCGTGAAGTGTAGGAGCGGCGTTATGCGATGTGCAACGGCGAAGCTAATCATGTGGCTTGCAGCGACGTCATGTAGTTTGGAGCGTGAAGCGTGAAGCGGCGGAGGGACGTCATGCGACGTAAGGCGTAAAGCGGCGGAGCAGCGTGGTGCTGCTTGCAGCGGCGAAGCTGCGTCATGGGGTTTGCAACGACAAAGCCGCGTCATGAAAGCAGATGATGACGTGGCTACTGCTTCCTGCATTCTTGTGCTAACTTTGAACTTGATTTTTTGCCCAATCATCATTTATCAAATTGTAGAGACAGTACATAAAATTTACATGTAATAGTTACATGGCACGATTTTAACATGAATACATCAAGGGGACAAAATAGTAATTCAAAAATTATAATTTCATCTAGTAGTTGTCAACATTGCATGGAAAGTATATAGACCTCATTAAAGTTTTAAACTGTTTCATCTCTCTTTCTCATAGTTCTTGGCTAGAAATAATTATAACAAAAAATCACATTTAGATACAAATGCTAGTCAGATGTGATCGAGAAAAGACATTCAACTCAATCAGAAATAACAAGAAACATAAGGAAAAAAAAACGTACAAGTAGATTTTGATTCAAGAACTATTTGTCAGTTTTAAATGTACAAGCACTAAATAATAAGCAGATCATGCACCCACGTTGAAGCACAACACTTACAAACTCTTCTTTGTTTTTTTTTTCCAGCAAAAGCAGCACCACCATGTTTGTCATTTTGGGAGTTAGAAAAAGTGTAATTAATTTCGTGAAGTATGATAAATTGACTAAAGTTTATCTGCCATTGCATAATTTATATCTCAACTAAGAGCCTAAGAAGACGAGTTTTTAAGTTTGAAACTATAAATTTGAACTGTTGATGGACACTTTATATAACATCAAGTGAAAATGATTAGAAGTTTCGTACATTTTTATTAAATAAAAAACGAAGTGTTAAATGGGTCACAATTTTATAAATTGGTCCTGCGTGTCTCCATTTCCAGTTTGCACAAATCATATTCTAATTTTCTAGGCAATTGCCCGATTGGTAGGTTCAATCTCAATCAGAGGGACAAACTAGACGAAAAATCTACATCCCATCTGGTGACATAGCAACAATCCAGGTGAAGCCACTTCAAAACTCATTTACTGGTAAATGGTTTAACCTAACCCAGCACTTCATGGCTTTCCCAGTAACAGTAAATCAGAAAAATGGAAACAAATATTTTATTTCTCGCATTAGATCAAACACCTAAGGTGAGCCAATTGTTGGAACATCAGGGGACTTCATGGATGCCACAACCTACAAACATTATTTGCAAACAAATATTATAAAAGCCAGAGAGACAGATTCCTCTGATTTATACACTATACTAATATGCTTCATGATTATAAGTATCAGATTAATCGAGAAAGGGATCAAATTGTTTTCTAATTTATGATATACGAATAGAAAAAAAGAAAACATTTGAACAAATTGTTTTCTAATTTATGATATACCTTGACATTGATTTTTAATGCAACATTCTCAAGGTATCACTTGTTTCCTTTCATGGCATTCTTATGCGAGCAACATTGAGATACAATTCCAAGTTCAGTCTCACAAACCCTCTTAATCTTGTCTACATATTGAAATCAAAATTCACACCAACCACACAAGCACAGATGGAAAAGAGACAGAATAAACAAATTTAAAGATCAAGGATCTTACCATAAGAGCCACTTATTTCAGGAAAGATTACAATCAGAACGTTGAGACCTTGACAGTCCCTATGAATGTTTCTGAGAGCCAATTCAACTCTATCAGGACGCTCCAGGCAAATATTGATAGCAGTTAATTTGTTGGTTGATCATCATATTTACAAAAACAAAATATTTAACATAGAGCTCACCCAAATTGTGCATGAAAAAGAGAAGAAAAAACTTATTGGACCATTAATTCTTTGAAAGAAATTTACCATGCCAACGTAAATCCTCATATTTACAAGGTCATCACAAAACCTCCAGACCTCATCATGGCGCTAGCGTGAGAAACTCACACATGTCCTGTTGGGAACTCTTCCTCCTCTTCTGAATAAAAGTATAGTAATTATAAATCAATTCAACTGCTTCTGGGGTGATGGGGTTTTAGTGCTTGATTTGTGACTTCCTTTGAGGATACCCTATGAATTCACTTGCCATGTACATTAATTTGCATGGAATTCAACATATATAGTCAAACTCATATTCCAGGGCCTGAAATGTGCAAAAATTAATAATGGAGAAACAATTCAGGGCTTTAACCGATGTTCTAATCTAAGAATAAGATCCAATTCTTTCTAATATTTTGAGAAAGAACATCGACAAACAGATCTCAGCGGCATTAACTAATGTTCTATTTTGATAGGGTTTAGTGCGAGTTTATGAATGTAATAAATTAAGGAGCTAGATTTTGGTATCAGACATGGATGTATCGATACCTAAAAATAGGGGTATCGATGCAGTAGCTACAAAAGAGCGCAGATAGAGAGAGGTAAGATCTGAAATTTAATTAGTCTTGTACTTTCTTTGTTTTCTTTTTTGAAAAAGTAAATGAAGAGGTGGGATTTTACCCCACTTGTTTTTTCCTTTTTTATTTCGTGCTGAGAAGATCTAGTGTAAATTTCTTCAATAAAAACGGTATATTGGTAAAGAAAAATAAGATCGTTTTGTTCCACGCTTTCGTTCTCTTAACTAATTTTTTCGTTCTTCTAACTAATTTTCTAAAACGAGAAAGTCAAACAGTCAAATGCGGATAAAAATGATAATTTGGACCGTACACATTTTTTGTACATTTGCGCCCTACAACTATCATGAATGTTTTGCACAGAATTGCATGAGCTGCAGAATAAATAAAATCAGTGTTCAGACTAAAGAAAAAGGTGGCTATTTCAACTCAATTTTTGCACTGTTTCAACTATGTTTTTTACAGAATGCAGGAGGTACAGACTAAATAAAATATGTTTCAGACTAAATAAAAAAAGGTGGTCACACTAAATAAAATATGTGTTCTTACTAGCAGTTTCAAGTCTGTTTTGTACATAATGCATGAGGTACAAACTAAATAAAACATGTGTTCAGACTAAATAAAAAGGTGGTTACACTAAATAAAATATGTGTTCATACTAGCTGTTTCAAGTCTGTTTTTGTATTGTTTGAAGTTTGTTTTGCATAGAATGCATGGAGTACAGACTAAATAAAACATGTATTCAGACTATTTAAAAGAGGTATTCATACTAGCTGTTTCAAGTCTGTTTTTGCACTGTTTCAAATTTGTTTGGCACAAAATGCATGGGATGCAGACTAAATAAAACATGTGTTCAGACTAAATAAAACATGTGTTCGGACTATATGAAAGATGTGTTCATATTTGCTATTTCATGTCTGTTTTGCACAGAATGGATGCAAACTAAATAAAACAAGTGTTCAAATTAGTTGTAAAAGGTATTCATGGTAAAAGTTGGTATGAACACCTTGAAAATTAGTATGAACACCAGCAAAGTTAGTGTGAACACCAGAGAAGTTAATATAAACACATCGGATGTTAGTCTTAACACCAAAAAAATATTAAAAAAAATAATATGACAAATTAAATAAGAATAAGATAAACAAGAAAAATTACAAAATAAGAATAAGAATATATTGATCGTATTTGACCCACCACACAAATTGTGATTTCTGAGGAGATGAGGAAATCAGAATAGTGATAATTTAGGTGTTGACTTGTTCATGTTAGGTTACAAATACAAATTCGTCAGAAGAAATGGCCTCGAATCTTCCACTTCGCGTCAAATTTAATCCCATCCTTTGTGAATTGTGATGCAAAATAAATAAATACTGAAAAGCTTCATGTAACTACTTCAATTTTGAATGCAAATGTGACAAGTTGCGATTCTTTTAGTTACTAATTTATATTGGAAAAGGAACGTTAATCACTTAATTAATCACGATTGAAAGGAGAACTGATGCAATTGATGAGCTAATATTGAGAATTACCATTTATTTATTATATATATATACTCAACTACCACCGACATAGTTTAAAGCAAATTATATAGCTAGGTACCAGACTACCAGTCTGACAGGGGCTTTTATACCATTGAAGGGTATATATGTCCAAACGCAAAAAAAATGTTCATGCCGGCACACCGAAGTAACACGTTCCGATATTTTAATATTCGAAATTGAATAAATATAAATTCTTTATTAAACTTTTAATATTACGAAAATGGGCAACACGTTTGAGGCATGTCCTTCTTTCTACCTCAATAAATAAATATACAAGTACAACTAAGATTTCTTGAATTAATTATGTATGTATAATCCATTAATCCTAGAATAAAAATTCTAATTTGAGCCAAAATCTTCTGATGTAGTTACATTGATTGGACGATGTCATGCTGGTACCGTATAACAAGTCACTTGCGACCCATTATAGCTGGTACCGTATAACAAGTCACTTGCGACCCATTATAGCTGGTACCGTATAACAAGTCACTTGCCATGTCATTGAACACGCCTCACGCCATTTTTTTCCCCATTCCATTATAGCTTCCCATGTCATTTATTCCGACATGGTATGAAATACTGGTACGTGTCTTTGAACATGTCCAAACCGAACGATCAATTCCAATACTGATAACTCGACAGGAAGTTTCTTCATTACTATTTAAAAAAGAAAGTTTGGATATCATTTTTATCTACAAAAAATAATATTAATTAAGACATAAGTTGAAGTCGAAGCTAAATTTGAGATGCATATTACTCTGATCACAAATCAAATCGACGCGATGGAAATACACTTGAATATCTACAGATCGATTGCTTGCAACGATAAAAAAAACTTTTTACGGTCCCGACGAGCATAGCCGAAATTGTTATAAAAAATATTAAGTATGTTAGCATTTTTATAACAACTTCGGCTACGCTCGTCAAGACTGTAATTTGTTTTTTAAACATCGCAAGTCATTGAGCTCTAAATTTCCAAGTCTACTTCCATCATGTTGAGTCTGATTTGTGATCGGAGAAATGAGCGATTCAAAATTGAATCTGACGCAAACTTGTGATAAAAAGTACTAATTATGACATAAGTTGAAGATAAGTCAAATTTGAGATGCACATTCCTCTGAGCGCAAATCAAACTCGATGAGATGGAAGTAGACTCGAATATTTACAGTACGATGACTTGCGACAATAAAAAACTAATTACAGTCTCAACGAGCGTAGCCGAAGTTGTTATAAAAATAATGCTAATCATAACATTATTTATAACAACTTCGGTTATGCTCGTCGGAAACGTAATTAGTTTTTTTATTGGTCGCAAGTCATCATGCTGTAGATATCCAAGCCTATTTTCATCGCGTCGAGTTTGATTTGCGGTCAGAGGAATGTGCATACATGCACGCAAATAAAAAAAGATTAAATAAATGTACAAAACTAACAAAACAACCAAGTTATAAAACAAACAAATAAAATTAAAAATACACCTTTGAATAGCTTGCTTGCTTGCTTACTGGCTCTTCCTTTCTTTCTTTATGTTTCTTTGTTCTCTCTTCCTCTTTTTTTCTTTTCTTTCTTTCAGCTATTTTATTTTCCTTCACACAAGCTTATATAGCCAAGGACAATGATCTATTCAAAGGCAAAAGGCCCTGATCACGATTTAGTCACAAGCTTCTCAGTCACCTAGCAATGGAATGATAACCTTTCTCCGACCTTTCAACGTTTAATCCTACTAAATCTTTCAAGTACACTAGATTTAGACGATTGGAACTGAAAACGATGCAACCGAGCTGTGATATCAAGGCCATGTCGCCAAAATCAAGAGGAAAAGGGAACAAAAACATGATTAGGGTCTCAAAAAAGTAGGCCAAACAAGCCTGGCCACATCGCTCATCGATCGACAGCCGAGTACTTCAACCGACAATGGCTAGGGAAGAGTGCCAGAGAGAGAGACAGTGCCTAAGTGGGAGAGGGAAGAAGATGAAGAGAAGAGAAAGATAGAGCAAGGCTGCTAGAGTTTGCTTTTAACTCAGACGAGCCTCTATCTCTCCGCCATCATCTCTGCAATCAAAGATATTATATACTCGTAGAATGTTAAACAGAACAACAAAATAAATGAAACATAACAGCTGATTTGTGTTTTCGTTTCATTTTAATGGACAAAGTACCTAAAATTTGCGTTGAATGTTTTTTTATTAAACGAAACCAAAAATTCTTATGTTTACCGTTTCGTTTCGGACGAAACGATTAAACGTTAAACCGTTGACACCCCTAACTTTACGTGAGGAGGGTCATTGATAAAAAAAAAGTTTCTTAATTGAATATGGAGTCAATTATGGAATTTTTTAAAAAAATACAGTGGTCAATTTTAAAATAAATAGTTTTTTTTACTTAAAGTACATAGAATAGGCAACATGTTTGTGAAATCTTGACAGAAAAAAATAAGAGAATTGACTTTCATTTTTTGTAAATAAATCTGCCACGACTGCGAATCTATTAATTGTCAAAATTTTACATCATGATTTTTTGGTACAAATGTTGACAATATTTTACTGACATCTATTGACAGGTGCGAGTATTGTATCCGATACGAGATAAGTATGGTGATACAACGATTTTAAAATATCTTACATATGAGAGAGAAAATGATTTAATTGAAAAAAAATAATTTAATATATCATAATTAAAAAACAATATTTAAGTGAATATATATTACAAAAACTATTATTATATACAACAGAGAAAAGCGTTTAGATTTTATTTCTAGAACTAAGAATGAACTGTCATGATTTCTTTCTTCTCCTCTGATATGAACCGCCAGATCAAGAATGGCTGCTCCAAGAAAGTTCCAAGAAGTTACAAATATTCTTTCAGTCTCTAATGGTAATCAAGGAAAGCTAACTCGTTCTAATGGAGAGCAATTGGGTATTCTCAGGAGAGCAACGAATTGGTAGTTCATGCTAGAGATTTAATCTCAAAATTTGAGAAAGAAGCTCCCAAATCTTCATATGCAGCAATTTTAGAAAGGGGTCCACCGGCCAGCGTAACAAATGGAGGTTTGAAGAAAGCAGCAAATGGAGGCGAAAAATGGCCTCAATCAAAGAAAGAAGGTCTCTCAGCCGTTGGATTTCAACCGCGTAACCTTAACTGTTCAAAGAAAACATTATGTTACCGATGTGGAAATTCAGGGCATATGGCGAAAGATTGTAGAAATTCCAAATGTTGTTTTCATTGTAAACAAACGTGCCATCTCGCTAGAAATTGCGCTGCTAGAAAGGGGATTCCTCGATCAGAAATTCCTCAACCTCCTCCGGTAGCTGATTCAATCTCTTCTCGAATTCCAATTTCAATCAACTCGGTAAGCTCATCAATGGCGACTCCTCCGATACACAAGATCAAGCTTGATCAACAAGAATTTGTCTTGCTTCACAAACAATTGGAGAACAGTGTTTTAGTTCAAGCTAGAGAAGATATCGAGGTAAGTCATCTTCTTTCTCCGCTCAGGGAGAGCTTCCCTTTGTCAGGGCCATGGGCGATTCGAACGGTGGGACGAAATCGATTCCTTATAGAAGGATCGGAGTTCTGGTGCTCCAAGATAAAGGAAATTGGAATTTTACAGATTGGCCCGTACTAGCTTCCCATCTTTCATAATTTCACAGATCTTTTTTTTTACCAGAAAACCAACCAGATCTGGTTAAAACTGTCTAACATATCCTATGATCTTTCTGGTCCAAAGTCTTTAAGCCAAATTGTCACTTCAATTGGTACTCTTCTAGAAATCGATCACCAAGCGAAATTAAGATCAGATATTACTTATGCTAGAGTGCTGGTTGAGGTTCCTGATCAAAAGCCTATTCCTAGTCTGATATGGTTGGAAGTAGTCAAACATGATGGAAAAAAGGGTATACAAAAATCTTGGTGGAATGTAGTAATTCTATTGGCATTAGGGAGGTGCAAATGGATAATATGAAAATTGGAGCAGAAGTAAAGAACCTAATCTCTAAATTTGGTCAAGAACCACATCAACAACCTTTGCATGTTCCTCAATTACCAGTCCCTAAACCAATTCCAGCATCTCATTCATCTCTCTCTACTCTTGCACCACAAACATCATTTTCTCCTCATACCTCAACCCTTTTGGGGCCTGGTATTAACACTGTTGTGGTACCTCAGTCTCAACCTCTTACTTCAGAAAAAAATAAAATTCATTCAAATGTTTCTTTCAGTAGAACATTTCAAAAATAATTTCCTATTCATCTGTCAACATGGCCTCCTCAAACTCAAATCAATGCTCAACCTCTGGAGGCTCACCTCTCACAGCATATTACCAAACCACACAGAAAACCCCCTAAAAAGAGAAGGATAACTCACAAACCAGCTCATAACTCAGTTCCTAACAAAAATAAAGACAATATTTCTAATGAACACACTTCCAATATTCAAAACACCTTAGAATCTAAGGATGAGAAATGCAAGTCAAAGATACTGGTAGAAGACCAAGAAAAAACTTTAATGGAGGCAGAGATTAAAGTTCTAAGTAAACAACTCTCTCTTCTTCGAGAAAGGACAAAAGAAGATTCTCAAGGGATTATAGTAGAAGGGATGCTTTCAAAATCTTTAGAGCTATCCGCCCTAACACCTGGGGAATGCAATCTCTCTAAACCACTTACAGTAGAGGAACTCAACCCAATCCCTTCAAATGTTTTAGAAGTCTTGGAAATGTCCACAATACAAGGAGATAAAGGTCAAGATGGCCACTCTATTCCAAAAGCTTCATTGCAACAGATGATGGAAATGAGGGCTAAAAGAGAAGGGAGACTACTCTTCGTCAGTTCTATTAAAAAATATTAATGATAATAGAATCTGGGCCTGTACAATAGTTTATGGTCCAGTTTTGTTAATGAGAAACATTTATTTTGGAATGAATTAAATAACTATAATCTGGATCTTGGATAATAGGGGGAGACTTTAATTTTAAGAACAAAAATGAGAAGAAAGGGGTGTTTTTTTATTTTAACAACATGGAGCTCTTTAACAATTTTATAGAGGATAATGATATGCTAGATTTCAAGGCTCAAAATAGAAAATTCACCTGATGGAGAGGACATAAAAGTAAACAAATGACTTGTTTAGATAGGTTTTTAGTTAACCTTGACTGGACTAGTATGAATACTTGTTTTATGAGCAAAATAGACTTGAAACAACTAGTATGAATATTTGTTTTATTTAGTATGAACACATATTTTATTTAGTATGAACACCTTGTAGTTAATATGAACATATGGATAGTTAGTATGACCAATTTATAGTTAGTATGAACACCCTGAATGTTAGTATAAACATTTTAGATGTTAGTATAAACACTCTGTATGTTAGTATGACCACCTGAGAGGTTAGTATGAATACATGAGAGGTTAGTATGATCACCTGTTTTATTTAGTATTACCACCAGAGAAGCTAATATGACAACTCCTTAGTTAGTATGACCACTTGAGAGGTTAATATGACAATGTGAGAGGCTAGTATAACTATCTATTTTATTTAGTATGATCATCAGAAGAGCTAGTATGATCACATTAAGCTTTTAAAAAACGTTTAACGACCCTTAACGGTGAGGTGGTAGCTTAACGGTTTAACGTTAAAACGGAATTATACGGAAGTTAAATTAAAAAACGGCCAACCATTTTTTGTCTATTATTTATTTATTTTAGACCAAATTATGGTGCAAACATACACACTTTTGTCATATGTATGACTCTATGTAACTATATATTATATAATATATTTAACATTATTATTAGCATTGCTGCCTTTTTCATTGTTTAAAAATATAAATGATGTTATATGATATGTTTAATAATTAGAATTTAGAATGTATTTTATTTTGAAATGTGTATTTTTTATAACCTCCACTATCTAATTGCGTAAGTTGTACCAACATAATAATATCTCATGCCAGCATCAATATAACACACAAGACCAGTGTACCCAAACAATCAACACATCATCATAACACTAGTAACTACCCGACTAAGCTCACAATAACTAATTCCAAGTTAATAAAATAGTAAACAAAAATTGAAAAACTAAATTAATTCAACAAGTTGACAAATCACCAAGTACATTACAGTAAGCATCCAGCAAAAACACAAAGAAAAAATAAAAAAATAAAAAAAATAAAAAAATAAAAAATGGCGTTAAAACGGCCTGATTTTAACGGATTTTAACGGATTTACACGGTTTAAACGGAGTTAAAACCGTTAAACTGCAGAAAACCAGTTAAAAACATTTTTTCCTGAAAACTTAACGCCATGACAAGTTTTTCTCGTTAAACCGGTTTAACTGAAGTTTAAACTCCGTTTTTTAAAAGCTTGGTTCACATACATCCTTAGTATGAGCACTTGAACAATTAATATGATCACATTATTAGTTAGTATAACCACCTGAGATGTTAGTATGACCACCAGAGGAGTTAGTATAACCACATTCTTAGTTAGTATGAACACATTTTAATCATTTTAAATGTTATTGTTGACAAAAAAACAAGCACAAAACACGTTTGATTTTCAAACGGACATAACTTTTGACTCGTAACTCTGATTCGCGCGTATGAGCACTTTTCAAAAATGGCAAGACACGCGACACATACTTTTTGAAAACCCCATACAACAATCTCCCCTTTTTCATGATTTGCAAAACCCAAGTGCATGCACATACTCTCCTTTTTTTAGAAATCGACAAAAGGTGGTTTTTGAAAAAGAATGAGATCCCCCTCAATTTGTGCACTTCATAAGTTTAAATATATTATTTAACAATAAAGCTCCGCCTTAATTTGTGCATACTTATAATTTGAGAAAAAGCTCCCCCTCAATATTTGCAATTTACCTCATATTTTTATAAAACTTGATTGCTAGCCCTAGATAACATGTTTGGAGTTTAGCGGAAGTAGATTTTAAATTTAGGGCTTAACTAATATATGAGGTTGTCTAAATTTCATAAGGATCCATCTTTTTATTTGCTCCCCCTAAATATATGACAACAATTAGTATTGAGGGATATCAACCTTTAAATCTTTTAAGGTTGACCTTTATGCACCCAAGCAATCTTTGATTGGTTGCTTCCCTTCCTAAGGATGCATTCTAATGAGATATGACCATGTTGACAACAATAATTATACATAACACAAGTGGGTGGGGGGTTCAATGGTCTTAACAAAATGGGTGTAAAAATCATTTTTCAAATTTTGAGCTTGACACTCATGTTTGTATGAAAAACTGAAATTTGATTTTGGAATTGTTTTCGAGATTTGTTTTTGTTGGATGATAATTCATGGTGTTTGATTGTGAACATTTATTTGTGCAAGATTTTTAATTTTTGGTTCATACTTCCATCCTTTTGATCCCTTGTAATAAGTGTTGTTTGACCAAGATGGATTAAAGTACTTATGGGTCGGTTTTTGTTTGGCATAATTATCATTGTTTAAATGGTACCTAAAGGCATAGTTTGAACGTTTCTTTCCTTTTGGTATTTTTCATTTCTACCCTCATCATTTTCAATTTGTTTTTCCTTAATTTTAGAAAATTGAGGATTTTTTGGTGATAGAGAAGGGATGATATCTTTTTGCATCTCAAATCCGATTTGTTATGTGAGTCTTGTCCCTCATATAACCTATTTAAATACATTCAGTATTGCTCAATGCACTAGAAGATTTCAATGTCCTATTTTCAATTTCAAATTTATTTTTGGACTCAAGCTAAAAAAAATTGTTATACCCCCAATAGTGCAATTTTTTGCATAAGGAATTGATTTGTCTCAACAAGGAGTTTATTTAGTATTGCAATTTCAAGTTTCAAGGATTCCTCATTTGAAACATCATTATCACAATCATCATTCGAATCATTGTTGGATGTCATTCCTAAGCAAAAATTAACCTCATTAGATTTAGGATCTAGATATACCTTTGCCTCACTGTTAGAGGTTGAAGTGCTAGCATCTTCTACAATTTGGCTTGAGTGAGATGTGCTAGCGTCTTCGTTGTTCATCATCTCAACTCACTCCTCCTCCTTAATGGGCTCTTCTCTGAGCCCCAATTTTCGTAAGAGCTCAATAATCGTCAGATCGGTTACTTTGCTATTTGTGATGATGGCGTCTAGATTGACATTGCCTTTCTCCACCATGACAATAAATGCATGATGGTCCTCGCTTTTTCGTCTCCCAATTGATCTTCCCCCTTTGCCAAAAGTTCTTTAAGCATTTTAGTAAGGATGAAGATTTCTTTACTTTCATCTAACTCGAAGTTTTGAAAGGGGAATTATAGAGAGAAATATTGGCTAGAGGAGGAGGCATGATAATGGTTTGGACTTTAAGCGGAAAATGCCACAGATTTACATTGGTGATCTTGTTCCCTAAGTAGCTGGAGGGTTTCTTCGTAGGATTTTAGGAAGGAATGAATTTCATCGGGTGAGTATGAGGTTTCTCTAGCATTATTCAAGGCTTCTAATGAGATCGCATATGCTTTCCACCTAAGCCTCTTCATCATAATTCGTATGAGCTTAGATGGAATTTTGCTCGATTCAATTGTATGACCTATTTCACTTAAATTGTTAACTAGAAGAGTTAGCCTTATGTACATATCATCAATTGACTCTCCCTCCTCTTTTCTAAAATTTTCATTTTTTTTGTAAACCAGCTCCCTTAGACCGTTTAAGCAATACATTTTCCTCATACTTTTGAACTAGTGCTTGCCACATATCATAGGTATTTGTTGCCTCTCCAAAGATTGGTGCAATTGACTCATGTATGAAAGTAAGGATTACATTAACCGCATGATCATTTTCCCTTTTATTTAATAGAGAACTAATGGACAATTTGTTGGTGACCAAGTCCAATTCTGGAGTATATCTTTTGGTGACAACTTCCCAAAAATCAAGAATGTTCAAGTAGTTGATCATGCATTTCTTTAAATACCCATTTTTTTTACAATTTTGGCCCATAACCGTTGGTAATGAAGTATGCCTATTGGTTGTCATATGATTTAGGGCCTTTACTTATAATTAATATAGCTTAATTAGCAAGTTCAACTTGCTCTGATACCACTTTGTTAAAACCGGTAGGGCTTAATTTAAACAATTCTAGAAATATCGAGGGTCAATTTGTAATCAATTCAAGCAATTTTAAGCACAATCAAATTCTAAACTAAATTAATAATAAAAATAAAGAGAAGATTTTAGAAAATGCAAACAAAGCAATCCAAGATGACACAATGATTTTAACGGAGTTAGGATATTGACCATCCTAATCTCCAGGACTCCTGACCCTTCAACACGGTAACAAAGTCGAGCTGATTCACTACAACAAGTGAATTAACAACTTCAGAATTGAAATCGCTTCCACACACCGGTGGAGCACCAACCATACTAGCACAATGTCGAACTTGGTCTCACTTACACATATCGCTGGAGCACCAAGCCAACGAAAAACAAAAGACAAAGTTAAACGTGATAGACAATAAGATAATCACTCAACACAATCTCCCTAAGAGTTTAGAATGATTTAGATCAATGAGATTGAGTCTTTGAGCTAGGTTTGGCAATGTGTTTCAAGCTCAATAATGATGGAATAATGGATTTTGCAATATAGGATAGTTGTAGTAGAAAGGGTGAGGGGATCCTCTTTTATAAAGAGTTTGAAACACTTGCATCTTGTTTGAATTCCTTACATTGTTGTACAACGAATTATAACGTTACACAATGTTGTAGGAAAGTTTTTGACCGTTGAGGTTGTTAGAAATTCGAAATTTTCCCGTTTATTTGGCATTTTGTTGCTTCAACATTATATAACTTATTATAACGTTACACAACGTTATCTAAATTTTGGTTAGTTTATAAGAAACATATTGTTCATCATAGCGGTCCCCGCAGGAGGGCAAAAAGAGAGGGAAAAAGAGAGATTTCCAAAACCCTAAATCTAGGTGGGGGAGGCCGCGCCACCGGCCACTAGAACAACCCGTCGGCCTCCTCCCGCCTCTTCCTTCTACCATATTCCTCCTCCCCCTTTCCTCCACCTCCTCTCCGTCTTTTCTCTTCTACCACCAAAGCCGAGAGTGATTAGTCGCCGAAGAAGAAAGAGAAGAGGGAACCGCTCAGCGAGTTCTCCCAGTGGCCACTTCTCGCTCCGATTTGACCTTTTTTTTGCTCAAAGCCCTCTGCCGTCGAGGATAAGAGGAGGGAAACCAAACCGCCGGTTCCTCCCAGTAGCTGCCTCTTACTTTCGACTCGGCCTCACACTCCACCCCTCTTTTCCTTCCCTCCCTCTTCCCCTCAGCACCACCTGATGGAGTTCTCCTCAACAGAGGCGGTATCGAGCTCCAAGTCTAGGAGGCGATTGTAAGGAGATCCAAACCCTAGCCCTAACCGAAGGAGATCCGCACTCGGCAGAGCTGGACGGACAACGGCTCCTTACATCAAACAGGGCCATTATGAGGTGCAAGCACCTACAAGCACAGCCAAACAGGATTGTTCGGCTACTAGCGCTGGAGATTCGTGAGGTGCTGGTATTCGCCCACAAACAACAGATAAGTGAGGTGTACCCAAGACATCTGATGATGGAAGGCCACCAACGACGGCGGTGGGCCGCACTGGGCGGTGCAGACCGCGAGGAGCGGTGTAGGTCTTGGGAGTCCAACAGTGATTGAGAAGAATCTCTCTATCTTCTCAAAATCTAGGCTTTATTTGTGTTGTGCTATGTAATTATTTCTTAGTTCCTTTTGTTTCGTGTTTTTTCGTTCGTATTTTTTCTTGTTTCGTGTATTTCTCTCATTTTTTCCTTGTAATTCAAATCATCACATTTATGTGATCATATATAAAATTTGGGAGGCTTGACCTCCCATCTTTTTCTCAAAAAAAAATGTTATCTAAATTTTGTCAAAAATGTGATACAATGTTACAAAAATTCTTATAACAATTGGACTTTGTTGGAGTCGGTGAGAAGCAAAAGAAATTTCCTACAACGTTATATAACTTATTATGACGTTACACAACGTTTTGGGATGTTACAAAGTTATATATCTATGTAAAATGTTATATAACTATATAATATGTTGTATAACTATATAAAACATTATATAATTTTGTAGCTTCAGAATTGTCATTTTTGTTATTTTAAACTCAATTTCATTGATATAAAATTATTAAAAACTCAAATAAAATAATCTAGTATATATATTGTTTTGAGCTACTTTCTTGCTTCTTCTTTTTCTCTTTTTGCTTGAATTAAGATCCAAACAAAAACTCGAAGATGTTAAATTCAAGTTTGTTTTTGCAAATCGACAAATTCGAGACATTGTTTGATACGACATAAACAATTGAAAATTATATTAAACGTTAACTCTTGCGACGAAATGAAACGGTTAAACGTAAAACTTGTTTGCGTTGACACCCTCCTGCAAGACAAAAACAGAAAAAAAAAAATAACAAAAAATACAAGTCGTCGACCGTTAATTGACCATTTTGCCCCCCTCTCCCTCACCTTCGCGCCTCTCTTTCAGGCTTTCTTTCCCTTCTATAGCTAAAGTAGTAATTCCGGAGTCGTGATCACTGTTTGCATTTCCTGAATCAGGATGCTTACTTTTTCTATCCATTTATTGATTCTTTGGCAGATTTGAATATTACCCTACAACAACTTGTACTCTCTATCTCTAAAGAACTTTCATCTAAGTTTCTTCTGATTTCAATCCTGTACAGATTTACACATTCCCTCAAATTCTCCAACCACCCACAAAATTACTCGATCCATGATCCATCTACCAAAGTTTGCAAGAAGGTTTCAAAATTGAGTTCATCTGCATTTCAATTGTGAATTCTCAAACACAATTGTTTGCATCTCTGATCCTCTCAGAGCACCACCAGTGGATGCATCTCACAAGAGTTGACCCAAATGCTGAGCAGTATCATTTGCAAAACCACCTAATAAGCATCAGCGCTAGAAGCAGGCACAGAAACCATGGGCAACACTTGTGTGGGTCCTAGCGGAAGCGGGTTCTTTCAATCGGTATCCACCGTTCTCTGGCGTTCCCGGTCGGAATGCAACCCTGCGCTGCCGCCTCCAACCAATGGCTCTGTGGGATCCAGTGGAGATACCTCACCAACATCGGCCGTATGCACCAATAAACCAACCCAAGACAAACCCCCAGAGCCAGTGACAATCAGCATTTTGGATCCAAAACCAGCTAAACCGGAGGAACTTAACCCGAACAAAGAAGTTGAAGAGAAGCCGCGTCCTAAAGGACCTCAGGTCAAGAGATTGTCCAGTGCTGGCCTCCTTGTTGGGTCTGTCTTGAAGCGAAAAACCGAGAATTTGAAGGACAAGTACATCCTTGGCCGGAAACTTGGCCAGGGCCAATTTGGCACTACCTACTTGTGCATTGAAAAGTCCACTGGGAAAGAGTATGCGTGCAAATCAATTTTGAAAAGAAAATTATCTACCGAAGAAGATGTGGAGGATGTTAGAAGGGAGATCCAGATAATGCACCATTTATCAGGACACCCTAATGTAATTAATATCCAAGGTATGTTAATCCAGTAATCCATTTCCAATATTAAAAGTCATGTTTACCAGTAAAAATATTGGCAAGCTTATTTTGGTTAATTGTACTTTCTTGAAAAAAGGTGCATATGAAGATGCAGTGGCAGTACACCTGGTAATGGAATTGTGTGCTGGAGGTGAACTGTTTGATCGGATAGTGCAAAAGGGGCATTATACAGAGAGAAAGGCAGCTGAGTTGGCTAGGGTTATTGTAGGGGTGGTTGAGTTGTGCCACTCAATGGGTGTGATGCATCGAGATCTGAAACCTGAAAATTTCCTCTTTGTTGATCAGTCCGAGGAGTCCCTTTTGAAGACCATTGACTTTGGGCTGTCGATTTTCTTCCAGCCTGGTATGCTTTTTACATTAGTTACGTTTTACTCAAAAAACTTTGTTCTGCTGGATTCTGTTACTTGATCTGAATTTTGTATTTTCTTTTATGAATCCTGGTCTTACTGTGGGAAGCTTGAGGCGGTGGGGCTTTACTGAGTGCAATTGCACAGTTGAGAGATTTGTTAGGCAGATATAGATCTGAGTAAAAATTCAAAATTTAATTATAACTACCGAGATTTAACAGGGTTGATACTTTTTAATCTAAGTATTGAGAAAAATGTATAAGATTGTTGTGTTGACATTGATTAGTTTTGAAGTGCTAATTATATGTTTGACTTTTTTCCTGTCTTGGGTCTTCTGTTATTAAGTTTCAAGTTTTTTTGGTTTTGACCTAGTTTTCTTTCATTTCTGTTTGTTTTGAATTTGGTCCAGATGATTTTAAATGAATCCAATACCCTCCCCGTTGGTTGATCTAATTAATTAATACATTCACATCAATTTCTTCAGCTCTAATCCTGATTTCATTTACTAAATTGAGCTTAATATTGATAAATCAATGCAGGACATATTTTTACTGATGTTGTGGGGAGTCCATATTACGTTGCACCTGAGGTGCTGAGAAAAAAGTATGGCCCGGAGGCAGACGTGTGGAGTGCTGGTGTCATAATCTACATTTTGCTATGCGGCGTGCCTCCTTTTTGGGCAGGTCAGAGAAAAAGAAATTAATTTTACTTCTTGGCTTTGGATATAGGAAAATGGTTTTATACAGAAAAGTAGATATTGTGAAACTATGGAATTTATCGTCAGTATTTATTTTATGGTTCAGCAAGACCTTTTCAAAATGGTAGAAATTCATTTTATCATTTATAGTTTATACCGAATTTAGGAATCGTATCTGCTGAGCAGGACCCTGCTCTTCTGATCTGGACAGTTAAAATTTCAGATCTAAACCTTATAAAACATACAGCGCCCTGATTGTCATCTGTGGACGGTCCGATCCAAATTGGACGGTCAAGATCGAAAAGAGCAGGACCCTTTTATCAAAAAGAGCAGCAGATACGGATCCCCGAATTTAATGTTGTAGAAACTTGTCATCTAGTGTATCCTGTTGAACAGTTGAACCTATTTAAGATTTTGTGGAGCTTTGCTGATCTTGTTCCTTGTTTTGTTGTGTTGCCATACGTTCATATTTTCATTCTATTTTGACATTTTTATTTTGATAATTGGTAGCCAGTTGGTAAATAACCCACTAACTGTACCATATTAACATTTTGATATGACAGAAACCGAGCAGGGCATATTTGATGAGGTTTTACATGGAAAACTTGACTTCCAGTCTGATCCATGGCCACATATTTCAGATGATGCCAAGGACCTTGTCAGAAAAATGCTCGTCAGAGACCCAAAAAAGCGTCTGGCTGCACACGAAGTTCTGAGTGAGTACCTATAAGACTAGATTTTTTGGCATTTAGTTCACTGTCGGACAACATTGTGAAGTTCATATATTTATAATACCCTGACCATTATTATTCAATTGTTTAGGGCATCCATGGGTACAAGTTGACGGTGTGGCACCAGATAAGCCGTTGGATTCAGCCGTATTATCTCGCATGAAACAGTTCACTGCTATGAACAAGCTCAAAAAAATGGCTCTCAGAGTAAGTCTTCATGTTTTCTGAGGATTATATGTTAAAGGAAATGTCTTCTGGTATTGGTCCAATAATAATGGCCTAACTTGGCGCGTGTTGTTAATATTGTGTGTCCAGTGTTTAGTTGAGGGTTGAATTGAACTAGTTGAAAGAAATTTGTCACATTTTGGGTTCAATCATCTTTGCATTGCCAATTAAGGCTAATTCACTCAAAAGTTGCTAAATTAGCAGCTGAATATAGACTAGCAAGCTCATTGTCCGAACCAGAAAATATAGATGACAGAGAGAGCATCTTAATTCCATGCATATATTACTTTTCCTTGATATTTGCCAGTTTTTTGGCTTTGATATAATATCTTCTTACCTGTATAGGTGATTGCGGAGCACCTTTCTGAGGATGAGATTGCAGGGTTGAAAGAAATGTTCAAAATGATAGACGCTGATAACAGTGGCCAAATCACCTTTGAAGAACTCAAGGTTGGATTGGAGAAAGTTGGTGCCAACCTCAAGGAATCTGAGATCTATGCGCTTATGCAAGCGGTCAGTTTTTCTTTTTCTTTTAATCCGAGCCTTCTTTTCTAAATTGCATTTGAATCTCCTCCCCTGAATATGGTAGGTCTTTCTTTTTTATTTTTTTCTGTTGCATTTTTTTTGTTTAGTTGTATAATATACCATCATTAGTAGAAATTACTTTAAAAGATTTTAAATTCTGAAAATTACTAGCCAGTTCTGGTACAGGCGATTTGCAATTTGCAATTTGCATACTACTCAACATAGCTAAGTAGCTAACTGATCGATGCTGGTTCGAGTATTATTCAGACTCCAAGTTTTGGGCTAAGCCACATTAAATTAATAATAATCATACTGTGGCACAAGCACTAATTGCTGAAAAAGATGGTTAGAGGGAACAATCTGTGTTCCGTTGGTACTGTTACTGGTCCATGGGATGAAACTTTTTTGTGCATATTGGGTTCACTACTATTTAATCTTATATAATGCAGGCTGATGTAGATAATAGTGGGACTATAGATTATGGCGAGTTCATAGCAGCTACATTACACTTAAATAAAGTAGAGAAGGAGGATCATTTATATGCGGCCTTCCAATATTTTGATAAAGATGGAAGTGGCTACATAACACCTGACGAGCTTCAAAAGGCATGCGAGGAGTTCGGAATGGAAGATGTCAAGCTTGAGGACTTGATAAAAGAAGTTGACACAGACAATGTAAAATACTACTCGATTTAAGTTTCAATAGAGAGTATATCAACACTTTTAGGCCGATAAAAATTCAAATACTCAAAAAGTAGAAAAAAAAATGCCAGGTTACCACAATCTTATCAAGTCAACAATTGATATTTGGTCATAGAAACAAAAAGGAAAACTGAATTAGTTGTGTTAATAAATATTAGTTTTGAACGGAATATGGATGTTATAAGCTCGACATAAAAAATGCATCAAGTGGTAGAGAAAATAGCTTTGAAAAAACAGTGAAGCAGGCAAGCAGCACTAGTATGTTATAAATATTTAATTATATTTTGTTTATACAGGACGGACGAATTGACTACAATGAATTCGTTACAATGATGCAGACAGGAAACCCCACTGGTTTGGAAAAGAGAGGCTTAGAAAACACCTTTAGTATTGCATTTAGAGATGCCCTGAAAATTGGTACCTAGTATATTATAGGCCTTGCAGAATTAATTTTGTTTCATGAATTACTTTGGCGTTTATAGAATTGTTGTGATAGGGTTTAATTTTGTTATGGGTTGTAACTTGTAAAGATCTTGGGAACTTTTGTAATCGAGGAATATGACATAAATACTCCGATGACTCCATGAATTGTACTTGATGCAACAGGTTGTCATTTGAATTTTTATACATATACAACAGCATAGAAGAAACTTTTTTATGTTATTGGTTAATAGTTGTTCTCCTTTAAGAGTTTATTGGTGTCTTGTTACTGTGTAATTCCGTGGATAGATAACTCAATGTGCCAGTATGAATTGAGAAAAAACTATTAATTTGAACTATGATCAATGTTATTATTATTGTGTTAAACGATACATATTATGACACCCCATGCTGTTTATGGAAAGGCGACACACTCTTTTAACTTTTCAGTGTTCATGAATACAGAAATGAAAATAGTAATATGGTACTTGTAGACGGTGACAAATTCTGAAAATCATTGTTTTTATTTCAGCTTCATGGATGTAGAGAGCTGCATAAAGATAACACAATAATAGTACCAACATAATTATTTATTTTTCCCAGTTGTCTCAACAACAGATGCAACAAAGAAACAATAGGATATACAATAACTAACAAACAACAATATCTAATATACCACTTACACTCTGAAACTTGGGGTTGCCCAATTAAACTAAAAAAGATACCAGGAATTCCCAACAATCCGCCCCAAAGTCGGAAACTAGTATGATGTAGAAGGAGATGATTGTAGACTTGGCCGCTTTTATTTATATA
Organism: Eleocharis quinqueflora; assembly: GCA_964058865.1. Lineage (NCBI taxonomy): Eukaryota > Viridiplantae > Streptophyta > Magnoliopsida > Poales > Cyperaceae > Eleocharis > Eleocharis quinqueflora. The sequence goes on from CAXKVX010000321.1 coordinate 76,989, forward strand.
AATGTAGTAAGTGCATATATACATCAAAGGGTCCATAGCTCAGTGGTAGAGCAATTGACTGCAGATCAATAGGTCACCGGTTCGAACCCGGTTGGGCCCTCAGGCCTCAGCTTTTGTTTTAAGATTATTTTTTCTCAATAGCGAATTTGGCAAACTATTTCCTATTTTTGCAACAAAAGAAAAAACTATTTTCCTAATTATTATTTTCCGATATTTTTTCCCAACGGAGAATTTTGCGAACTATTTTCCTAAATTTATTCACAGTATGTCCGGTTACATTTTAGAGAATGGATAATTTATGGTCGTTTAGTTGCTCCTCAATCATTTAGTGACAAATTTCTGCGTTGTGCCATTGTCGATATCTTATAGGTTTAATTTAGGCTTCTACGATTTTCTCTCCAATCTCGGTCGTTTACTCTTTTCTTTAACTAAAATGTGTTTTTCTTAATTTGGTCAAAAAATATTAAAATATTAAAAGTAACAAACAAAGAAGCAAAATATATTTTTAGTAACAAATAAAGAAGCAGGTGGTGACTTAAGTGTAGGACTGACCACAAAGTTCACGACTTGTGACTCGCTCATAACTCGCTTGGATTTTAGCTCGTTACACAACTCGCTTAGATTTAATTTGAGCTAATCTGACTCGAGTTGTGTAGCTCGTATAATCTACGAGTTGAGTTCGAACTACTGCCAGCTCGCTCATTAACTCGTTCAAATTATTATACTGCACATATTTTTTCTCCTAACATGATATGTATTTATTTTAACTTTTTTCATAATTTTTTCTGTTTAATATTGATATAAATTATAGTCGATTTTATTCTTTTATAATTAGATCTAATCAATATTTCAATGCATAAACGACATAATTTTATAAATTTAACAAACTGAATTATAAATTCAAACTAATTAACAAATTATGAGTCGACTCGAGTTTTTCACGAGTCGAATACGAGCTGAATTTTCAACTCGAAACAACGCTGGTGATTCGAGCCGAGTTCGAACTAGCTCCGACTCGCTCGAACTCGTTCGAATAACAACCCTACTTAAGTGGCACTTTGATGATTTCTTCAATTTTAAATGATACATAAAAAAATTTCCTTTTTTACTAATTGTGATAGTATTCCGATTTGTGTGGTTTCTTATCTGCAAATTTAGATGCTTTAGACACCTCCAATAGAGAGATGTTAAACAGTACAGTAAAACTAGTTCTAGCCAGTCAACGGGTTTTCACGGAGCTTCCGTCCTGGATTTTATATCGTTAAAATTAAATCAGTAAATACAAATGTCAAAGCCTCCGAGCCATTTTGCACATACCTTCAGTACGCACGCTATGGTACAACAGGAGCAAAGCGCACATCCCTAGCAAACCCAATTTGACAAGTTACCTTAGAAAAAGAATAACGCAACACATACAAATCCGAACATAAGCTACTAAAATGAGTATCCGTACAAAGTTGATAGAAAGTTAGCTGCCGATGAAACCAAGTTGGCGTAGTATAAAGGCCAGAATTAGCATAACAATGGCAACTATCATGCCTGGCCGTCCCAGGAGCCAGTTCTTCGTCTTTTTCGCAGTCTCTATCCCTCTTTGCGCCTTTTCAGCCCATCTCATCTGCAATGCAAAGGGGAATATCAGTCTCTTTAAGAGTCGTGCATGCTATTCTAACATTATAAAAGCTCAAAAAGAATTTCTATTAGATATTGTGTTATATTTTTCTGAGATTAAAGACAGTTTCTCAATGTAATAGGCTTCTATGGGAAAGACATAAAGCCTCGGACTTGAAAAAAAAGATTTCATCCATTATTTGATATCTATCTTAACCGGTGGCTGGCTTAGTAAAGGTAACATTGGCAAGGGGGGAGGGGGGTGGGGTTAATTGACCCCACTGAGATCTTAAAGAATCCTTTGAAATATATATCAAATATGTATTCTTTAGAAGTTCTTTATAAATCTCTTTTAATTACACTGCTGTCCACAATCCTGGCTCAGCCATTGAACATAACATTTACCTATTTCAAAGAAACATGATCAAACATGCCAAGGTATATAAATGCTGGTTTTATTTCCTTTATTACCTAGGCCAAAAAGAAAGCACACAAAATTACCATTTTATCCAAGGCCTCTGGAGATAAAGAAGCCAACTGTTGTTGGGCCTTAGCGGCATCCTCTTTCGAGATCTTCATGCCAAATTGTTGTCCCATGTTTACCATCATCTCCGGATCCATGTTCTTCATCATGTTTGTCATCATCTGTGTGATGTGATATGTACTTCAGAATTCTAGTATATTACTTGAAGGACAGTGATAATACAATACAAATTATACTATTTGCAGTGGAGTTCGACAATATTCATCTACTGTTGATCAACTCCAGACCACAAAATATGAAAGAAGAAAAAACAAAGTAGGATAAATACTGTACCAAAGGACCAAATCCTGACCACACCCAGGAAAAAAGGAAATAAGCTCAATACTATGCCCAAAAAGATAATAAAAATTTGAGCAAAAGGGAAACAATATCGAAATAAGCTTACACATATAGAAAGGTAAACTAGCAAAAGATGCACACCAAGTCAAATTTATAGAAGTAAAATAATACTTGATTAGTTGTGGTTGTACAAACTAATTCCTTGTAGGGAAACAGATCATTTTCTGTAATAAATTATTTATCACATACACCAAGTCAAAGTATAGATTATAAACTATAGTGTAAAATAATACTTAGTTCTGTGTTGGTTATACAAGGTGATTCATTTTATACCAAGTCAAGGTATTCCCTTACAGGGTGGCAGATCCTATTCTGTAATAACTTGGCAGAATAATACTTCTCTCTCTCTCTCTCTCTCTGTCAAACAGATCCTCCATGGTAGTTCCACAGCTAATTTTTTTATGACAAAGAGAAAAAGATAGCTTGCACAGCTTCCAAGGGGGAACTGCAACAACAACAAAGCCCTTAGTCCCAAACAAGTTGGGGTAGGCTAGAAATGAAGTCCATATTGGATTTCATTTCAATAAATTGGCTGAATTTTTTCATTGGCTCGCCAAGTCTATCACAACCCGAAACCGTATTCTCTGCGCATTTTTTTCCTCCGCTCTCTGAGGAACTTGATCTGAGCCGTCGGATCAAAGATCAATGCTCGACCATCAATCATATGATTCAGGGGGGGTTTGGTATTATTAATCTGAACCTTTTATCTTTAATCCAACGGTCCAGATCTAAAGTTCTCCTCTCTGCGGAACAAAAAGTTCCCCAGAGGATTTCATTTCATCACAATCCTCCTCCTTTCCGGGATAACTGCGGTTTGGAATAAACACGGGGGGAGGGGAGGAAGTGCCAAGTTCTTTAAAGAGAGAGAGAGAAAGTGTGTTAATTAAAGCTTGGCAGCTTCTGCCAAGAGTTTCAAAAAGAGAGGGGGAGGGGGAGGGTTCTGAGATATAGTGACTAAAAGGGGAACCTGCAAAACCTTAAAATTTGATAACTTCTCAGTTGGATCTTTTACTGGCCAATTAGAAGACTTACACAAGTTGTATACCAAGTAAATCTTTTTTTCTCTTTATTTTTTTAATTTAATTGAGTCTCGTCACTGCCGTAATACTTAGTGTGCTAGTGCTACTTAATTCTGGTTATTTTTGGGTTACTGGTTGCAGTAAGATTCCGGTTGTCATTCATCTCTAGCCTATCCCAACTTGCTTGGGACTAAAAGGCTCTGTTGTTGTTGTTGTTGTTGTTGTTGCAACTTTATCATAACAAATAAAATACCAGGAAAATATCACTACCCAAGTAAAAATTTAGAAAAACTACAATTATGGTATTTGTGTTTATGTCCTTGCAAAATAGAAAAGAATACTATACCTGTCGCATTGCTGGGTCATTCATTGAACTGCGTGCAGCTTCCTGCAAATCAGCATCTGCATTAGATGACTCGCCACTCTCCATAGAAACTTGCATCCTTGTAAAATCACCAGATAACACAGACGGTGGTGATCCACCACCTCTATTTGCACCAAGAGATGGTGAGGCAGTGCCCATAATCCTCTGCAGGTCCTCTGGGGACATTTTGCTTATCGTCGCTGATGCCATTTTGATCATTTCTGGGCTCATTTCAGGCATAGTAGGTCTGAGATTTTGAGCTGGGTTAGAACTTAATGGGACTGTTTGGTTTAGCGAAGAGGCAGTTTGGAACATCTTCTGCAGTTCTTCAGGCTTCATCGTTTTAACCATGTCAGTTGCCATTTTGATCATCTCAGGAGACATGCCCTGCTGTGAACTTACTCGAGACAGCACTTCTGGATCAGTGTTTGAGACGTAATTTTGGAATAACCTGAGGAGTGTTTTGCAAAATAGTATCAATGTGGAAATACATGAGAGGTTGTCTTACAGAAACCAAAATTTACTGCCCCAAATACAGGTACAAGTTGGACTTTTGAGCACAATTAGTACTGAACACTTAAACAGGGCCAACGGCACTAAGCCACTAACTGAAGGTCTGTCTTAATATCTCCATACTTTTATATTGGTTATAGATTAATTTAATGCTTACCTGATAGTAGCAGGATCTTCTCCTAATTTTCTCAACTGCTCACCAGAGATAGGAGCATCAGCAATCTGTGTAGATGAGGAGCCCACCGTGGACTCGGCTGGTGGGTTATATATGTTCTCTTCTGCAGATTTCCATTGGTTAGTAGCAGTTAGCTCTGCCTTCTCTTCTTCACCATCAACATCATCTATTTCTTCAATAATAACACCTGCGAAGGTTTGCAGCACTAAAATTCCAATACTGGCTAGACTTTCAATTTCTTTTCGGTTTTGTGACTTTGTGTTTTGTCAGGTTTAAAAATAAAATTAAGGTATAGCATGTATAGTGCTATAGTAGTGTTCCTTGTTCAACATGACAAAGGAGTAAGGTCCTCAGTCAATCTACTTCTCAACCATGATCTTTCCTTGACTTAAGGAGTGTTCGGATAGTTGTTTCGAAAAGTTGAAACATATATTTGATAAATAATGCAGAAGTTTGTATGGAAAAAAACGAGTGTTCGGATCATTCTTAGCACATAATTCAACTAAATGATTTCCTTACCTTTGGAGACTGTCCGTTTTTGTGCGGCACGCTTATCTTGTACATCTCTGCAAGGATAAAAAGTAAATAAGATGGTTTTAAAATTGCACAATAGGTTCTCATACTTCTAAGCTACAGAATCTAAACAAGGGCTTCTGGCTGAGAATGCTCTTTAGATTAACAAATGTCTTTTCACCAAATGTTGAAGGTTCTCTGAAGCCTTCATAATAATGTGGAAGTTGCTGATCTACATCCCAGAACATTACAAGAAAAATAAGCACGTACCATCAGGTTAAGTTGGACAATTTTAGCCAACCCGCTTTATATGAAACAGCAATTGTACCATTCAGATGTGTTTTCTGAAGGCATGTGTTCAGAAATCTATATAATACAAATCAGATATTTGTTCCTTATAAGATTCACCATTAAACATGTCACTGCATGCCTTCATCCCAGACAAAGTTCAGCAATGTATTTTTGGAAGCAGGACAGAAAAGAGATCCGTAACAAATATGACAATACCAGTAACTGTTTGAGAGGTATAAACACAAAATTTAGAGTCTTCTCCAGGAGGGAGTTCATACCTAAGAACATGTGCAATGGTCTCATCATCAGGTGAGTTTTCATTAGCCTTCATCAAGTCAACAAGAGCGGCCTGAAATTAATGATTATTATGTATAACTACTTTTCTTCAGTTGGGTTTCATTTCTAGCTTGCCCCAACTTGTTTGGGACTAAAGGTTTGTTGTTGTTGTTTATGTATAACTACTTTTGAATCATTTAATTCTAGAAAAACCAAGTGAACCAAGTGCAGCTTTGCATTAAATGAAGAAGTACCATGACGAACCTCAAAATCCCCCAATTCTCTGTAAGCTTGACCTCTGCGATAAAGCGCCTTAACATTTTTTGACTCACATGACAAAACCTGAAATCGGTTTAACAACGACAGAAAACGTCAGGGGTTAACATTAATATAACTTTGATTACCTAATATTCAGAAAACTACAACATGCCAAATCTCAAAATAAATTAAGCAAGACATGTAACTTTTTACAGTTCTATCTAGAAAACTAAGTTCAAAAGGTAATATCAGCAGAAGTACCTCAGTGCCTTCATTGATGCATTCATTAAACTGTCCGGTTTTCAAATAACACAACATCAGATTGAGAGAGCACTGTAATTGAAGGGTCTGTGCCGCTGCTGAAGGCACATTTTTCACATTGTCCTTGGCCTGTTAAAAAAAATGAATTAAAATTTAATTTAAGCTGATACATGTTCATTGTTTGATTACTTGCATTATAAAGATGGAGAAGTCTGAAACGTACACGCTTGTATTTATTAGCAGCTTCACGGTATTTTCCTCGGCTATGCAACTCATTCCCCTAGAGAGACGAAATGGTATTAAATTAATTGCAACAATTACACGGGCATCACAAGTAGAGGGCATGCATCTAGATTAAAAGAGAGGATAACACCAATATATAATACAAATCATGTAGGAAAGCACCAGCAGCTGTGTTGGAAAATTATAGAGATTCCTTTTGGTTTTGTCAACATGTGGTTTTCCTCACAGGATTCAAGTTTTACCAACATTACCTATAGCTCTTTAATTTATATGTACATCCAGCTTCCAAACAAAATATCAGGAGAAAAAAGGAAAAAAAAATAAACCTCTTGCTTTAGCATATTGGCAGCAGATATCTCATAGTTGATCTGGGCATCCGCACGAGCCTTCATGACAGCGATCTCCTCAGGTTTGGCCTTGGCCATTTGATCTGTAATCTCAGCCATGTCTTCCGGCCGGGTCCGTCGCATCTGCTCAGCTGCCCTCGTAAAATCCTCAGTTCGCATGTTCTTCATGCTCTCAGTCGCCATCCTCACCAGATCCGGATTTGACATCATCTACAACGATGTTTAAGTTATTATCTGAACTTCAATTTGGGTGCTTTGTCATAATCAGCATGTTTACTATACTAAACAGGTCTGGCTGATTTCACTAATTTATAATTTGGTAATCTGATTATCTGATACAGTTGCCCTTGGCTCAGGCAATGAATGCAAATTTTGCCCAAAAAGTAATAATAACAAAGACACTTGGTGTGGATGTGAACTACCAGCACCTCTTAGATTACACTTCTGCTCAATTTTAAGACATCACTCAAGTCTGCACGCGCCTGCCTAGAGAGTGAGGTTGTGGGGGCTTGATATTTCACCGTACACCACACAACTAAGAGTTGCTTAATGGAAAACTGGATTCAAAAGGGAGGTGATAATTGAAGTAGATGGCTTGCATCCACTGTTCATTTTGGGAAACCAATTGCACAAAACTGGTTAGGCTTGGAACCAGTATATTTCGGACTTTTAGATTCCAAACTAATTTGAAAAATATTGACTGATATAAATCTAAGAATTTGGATAGATCATATATGTGAAACCAAACTGCAATACTAGTGAGTAGTGACATCATCTGGTACCAGTACAGGTACGAAGTCTCTTTCTCAACTGGTAACAACACTATACAGTAATTAATTTCATTTATTGAAACACAGACGAATCAAATTAACTAGAATTTAGCAAATCTATCATAACGAAAGTCACGATAAATCTTAAACTCTTAAAAAATGCAACTTTAATTACGATCTGACGACCCGTCGAATACAAGTAGCTCAAATCAGAATCATCTAATCACAAGCAAACGCGAATTAGTATAAAAAGATAAAAATACAAAAATGAAAGAAAAGAAAATAATTGATAAAGGATGTAAAGAAAACCTGTTGTTGCATCCGAGTAAGCTCCTCTGGAGGGATCCGACTCATCTGCTCTTGCGCCAACTTAAAGAGTTCCGGATCCATCATCCCGTTAAACATCTCGCAAAATTTTGAAGAAACTAAGTGTCAATCTTGTAAACGATCCTCTCCCTTCCTCCAAATCTACTAAATTACTCTATGTATTATCGGACAAATCAATCAATTAATGTTACAAGAACGCAATAGAATTATAGAATGGGATTGTTCTCTTTCAGAAAAATAGAAATAGATAGTGGTTTCTATAAATCTATATTAATCTATATATTGTATTATTGTTCGATCGATGTGAAGAGAAGAGAGAGGCGGCAAAGAAGACCACTAATGCGGCACAACGCGGATATAAATTTTGGAGAATGGTCCTCGAGTTGTGTAAAAATAACTGGTTTGGTTAAAGGTTAAAAGTTAAAAGTTAAAACTTAAAAGTGGGAATAAATCTATTTTTACTAGAGGAATTTTGTTAAGTTAGCAATTAGCAATTGCAAAAGAGAAAAGAGACGAGAAAAAAAAGGTAAAAATGGTAGTTCCAAATATTCGTTATATATATTTAATACGTGCATATATATAATGTGTATATGCAATGTAGAGAATAGTTAGAAGAATCGGGGTTGTTCAGAGAGAGACTCGTGTCATGTCATGTCATATTGACATTATCACATTACAGTAGTTGATAGTTGAGCCACATCTAATTCTAAGGTATAATTATTTCACCAATTCAACGCAGTAGTTGGCCTAAACCTTAAACCAATCAATCTATCAACCTGAGTGTTATTGTGAAATAATGTGTTTGACATTCTAGGCTAGCTATCAGGTACTGCGATTAGAGAAATGAAATTCTCTTTTAATTAACAAACGAGTGGCCTCTCATGAATCATGATCAAGGCATCAAGCATTGCCAAAAATATTGACGCGTCATGTATATATAATTTGCTAACCCAAATTTTGATGTCATCAAGGTCTGTGAATATATTTTCAGATGCATTAAAATTTTGTACTATTAACGTTTCTAACGCACAACAATTATATATTTTATAGCGGTATGAAAAAGAGCATTAGCAATATTTGCTAGCTGTTCTCTGCTTTTAAAAATAGACGTCCCACAAAATAAAATTCACATTCAAAATTTTTGGGTACAAATGTTACTATTTTTGCATTTCAAAATACAAAAAAAAAGTGTAACATGGTATATAATCAATCACGTCAACGTATGGTGAGAACCAAAAAAGAAGAACATTTAAGAATCATACTCGCAGCAGTTGTGCTATTATGTTTCACGAAGTTTGGCTTCAAATTTTGACCACATTTCAAAAAATTTAATTCAAATTATCGATCAAATTGTCCAACGTGTTCTCTATATCGAAATCTCACTATATACCAAATTTTACATTTTTCTGAAATTTTCTGCTATTTTTAGAGGTGAATTTTTTTAATCTAATGACTTCTCGACCATTCAATATGACCTATATATATAGTTAAACTCTACAGGGAGGTGAATAGAGTTGTTTGAAAATTCTCGAGTTCTTTTTGCAATTTAGTGCACAATTCAATCTCTAATGGTAATTTCTAAGTTTCAACAATTATATCAATTCAAATATAACAATCAACTGGTATTGCTTATTTCAACAATTATATCAATGGTGTCAATTTTATATAATCAACCGGTTTGACTTAAGGTTATGCTAAGTTGCCAAAACGTAAACAATTGTAAGCAATTCAATTCTAGCAATACAATTTATTTTAAATAATTCAAGATAATTATAACTATAGCAATTCCATTCTTCTACAACAATTATATATCAACTAAAAATAAGTAGAAGAGTTGAGTTAAGAAAGCGCAAACAAAGCAATCATGCACAAGATACACCGATACTTAACGGAGTTTGACTATTGACGAGCCTACTCTCCAGAACTCTCGACCCTCCGATGCGGTAACAAGGTCGAGCTGTTTGCACTAAACACCAAGTCTTGTATAAAATTGAACCTTGCTCTCTTACACAAAAATGATGAGAGACAAGGCCAAAAACACGGTAGCACAGGACTAAAAAACAAATGGAGAATATAAAATATCTTTCAAATCTCACACAATAAAATTGATCTAGTTTGAATATATAAACTTGAGATGTAGAGCTAAGCTTTTGCAATATGAATTAGGGCTCAAAGGTATGTTGATAGTGGCTGCTAAAAGGTCAAAAAACGTATAAAATAATTTATGAAGAAAGGTAAGCAGCAACCATGTTTATATAGGTTCCAAATCTGGCTGAAGTAGGGCAAAATGATTTCTAGTGTTATAACGTTATCCGTGTGTTAATTATAGTGTTACAACGCTATGTCAAGATATGCAAAATTGTTTCCAATTTAATTTTTAAATTTTCAGAAGAGAAAAGTTAGCGTGATAATGCGAACTTAGTATTACGTAACGATATGCTCGATATGTACAGTACTTAGCCAAATTTTGGTTTGTTTCAGGGTTTACCGTTATAACACTATCTTACTGTTACATAATTGGTGCCTCTGTCAATTTAGTACTTAGTCAATTTTTTGTTTATGTTCAGTTTGGTGTTATAACGCTAGGCTAGCGTTACGTAACTGGTGGCTCTATCAATTTGGTATTTCGTCAATTTTCTGGTTCCTACCGTTATAACTCTATGCTAGCATTACGTAACTGGTGGCTCTGTAAAATTTGGTACACAACCATTTTTTTGTTCCTTGGTCTACTATTATAACTCTAGGCTAACGTTACGTAATTGGTGACTCTGTCAATTTGGTACTTAGCCAATTTTCTGGTAACATGGTCTACCGTTATAACTCTAGTCTAGCGTTACTTAACTGGTGAGTCTGATTTTTTGATACTTAGCTAGATTTGGAATTTTGTTGTTTAGGGAGGATGTAGCGTTATAATGCTAAGTGGTGTACAAATTATAACGTTATAATGCCATAAAGGATTCGTTTATTTTTTTGTTCTTTTGAATCTTAAATTTAAATATTCTGAGTTACAGATAACCTAATCAATTCTTCAACGTGATTTTCAATATTGCAGCTTGGTCTTGAATTAGCTCATTCTTCAATTTGCGATATATATTGACTCGTAACTCCGATTTCAGCATTCTTCATGGTGTTGGAAAGCTCATGACGAGATCTACAGTCAGTACTTGGCTTTCCCATACTGGAACATTTCTAGGCTCGTCGGAGATTGTTTAAAGCCTTAAAACTCCACCTAAAGATTCCCAAAGCTTGACATAACTTCTTTAGCTCGTTCTTTTGCCATTTTGCTATCTCCTAATTTTGCTTCTTCAATCTTGCATCTGTAAGAATCGCAACAACACACAAAACTTGTATAACTCAAGTTTGCAAATCGACAAATATGATGAAATTGTTTGATACAACAATTAATAACAACTTTAATTAGAAGAAACTAATTTTCAAGTCAACTATACATATATATAATATTTATAGACTTTATACAATTTTATTTAGTGATTACTAATAATTATAAATTGTTAATTAGATATCTCTATGCCAAGTTGGCATTAATCATGGTCAACTTAAAATTTAGCAATTTATTCTTTCTTATTTAGTAATTTCTAAATATTTTTATGCCAAACTATTACTAATCGAGATCAATTTAAAATTTAGCAATTTATCCTTCTTTTATTAGCATTAAATACTAACTATGAATAATAGCCAAATTTTATAATTGGTTAGGTTACTTTGTAACATTATTTACTTTATATAATAATCATTTAGTATTTACTAAATTCATATATCCTAAATTAAAACTTAAATAGAATTCTTTCAAATTTTAGCATATTTATCTTTCCTTTATTAACACTAAATACTAACTATAGATAATAGTTAAATTTTATAACTAATTAAGATAACTATAGTATCTTTTATCCAAGTAATTATAATAATCATAATAATATATTGCCTAAATTAAAATTAATTATAGTTACTCCTACAATCCATAACTAGTAATGATCTAAGATTTACTAATTAAAATAAAATTCTTGCGGGTCACGAGAATATAGAAAGGTTTTCGGATTTAAATTTTAAACTTGAATTGTTACATACTTTTCAAATTTTCAACTTATTTTGCAATTTTAATTGTTTGCAAACATTTCATATATTAAAATCTTGAGTAATGCCCTTTTCAAATTCGCATAAAAGACGAGAAATTTGATAAAAATCAATTTTAATCCAAAAAATGCCCAAACAATTAAAGCAAATAAAAAATTTGGATTTTTTTTTTGCAATAATTAAAATTCGATACAATCACTGAAAAACAATTGAATTATAACTCCTAGATTATTATATCCTAAATCTCACACATAGTTGCCTGATATCACTTGTTGGGTGCAATTTCAATTAGGTAAAACCAAAACCAAAATCATAATTAAACAGTTGCAATTATCTTTGTGTAAGACTTAAGTAAATGAAATAAAATATGCGAAAGCGAGAACTTACTTTCCATCTTCTTGAATTTCTCGTAGATGGAAGAAGTGCGCGCCTTGTTGCATTTTTTTCCTTTATCCCTCGAGTTGTTCGCTAACGGATCCTCCACGGGAACACAGGTGCTCTTTATTTTCCTCCGACTTGCGAATGAGAGTCGAGGTAATTGCTTTTAATGGAAAGAGCAAGGTAGAGACTAAGTGCAACACATGCACACCTAATACACCCGTATTTCTTGGAGATCCAACACTTATATACTAGTGCTATCGTATCTTGGAGAGATCCCATATTTAATGACAAATATTCTAGAAAATATTTGATGCCAATATTCTCTCCAAATTCTTTTCAAATTGTGCATACAACTAATCAAAACGTGTACACACAATATGCTATTATTTGCACAACAAGTCAGAAAGGAATTAACCAATTGAAGCAACAATTCTGCCTCTCGGAACCAATTCTTTCGACCTGCAAAGAATCATTGTGGATCACAGGGAATTGTTTCCTAGCCTGCTTTGTTTGATTTCTTGATCCAAAAATTTATTGAATTAGTCCAAACAATATTCCTAGCTTTTAACTTAATATTAGCATTAGTTAAATCAATTTTAATTAATTAATTAATAATCATAATTAATTTACATTAATTATATATGTATATGTGTCCAAAACTTTAGCGAAACACGAGAACACGATATGTCATCCCTTAATTAATTACATTTATATGACATATCTTATATTACTCAATATAATATTAATGACAAATTTGATATATAATCTATAACACGTAATTCACAAAATTTTATTTATTAAATGTTACTTCTCAATCTAAAATTCCAACGTATCCATCTAAAATGCATCTGAAATAAAGGCTAGTCTTCAGACCCAATAATTTTCTTAGGTATAAATTGACAATTGACATAGTATATGCCAAGAGCCCAAGACAAACGAGATTTTTAAGTCGTCAACGGTACTACGGTAGTACGTCAAACACCTAGAAATCTCAGGAAAAAGCTCGCATTATTTGACCAAACACAGTTACACTTACACAGGTCATTATGCAGATATGTACCTCGGATTTATACATCCCCTGAGCTGCATGCCACTTGAACTATTTAATATTTTATACTTCCTCTCTGCCAGTTCCCTTCAATTTAAGGTAACTAAATCAATTTACTATATATATATTGACATAAAAAGTCAGCGATCATTGGCCTATATTCTTGACCATTGACCATTGACTTTTTTCTTTTCTTTGCTCTGTACGAGTACGATAATGCTATTATAATATTAATGGATCTCTTGCATCCCTCCCTGTATTTCTTTATATATATATAATATAACCACGATTGGTCAAGTACAGAGTGACATTTTCTCAAACAATTAAACTATATTGATAAAAGAAACCGCAGCTGCCTATACGGCCATGCCTTCTTCCTGCTCAAAGACAGGTCTACAAGCTGGCCTGCCTCAGCCCCTCAAAATTTCTCCAGACTCTATGACAATCAAGAAACAGCCAATTATCCCCATCGTCCAGCAAAGTCGAGATAACCACAAGTCACCGGTGGTTGTATACGTGCGTACGCCGAGAGTTATCCATGCAAAGCCTCACGAGTTCATGAGCATAGTGCAAAAGCTCACCGGCAAGTCGACGTCGTCTGCTTTCAAGTCGAAGGAGATGGGTTCAAGACATGATGAGGTCGGGTCAAATCCAGTGGAGGTTGGCCTTTGTTTATTAGCCGGCTAGGAGTCATGCTTGCTTTGTAGAGAAGAACACTAGTACTATACATCGCATTTTCTTTTTTATTATCATAAAATTCATGTAAGATATATATATGAAGTTCCGGTCGTTGTTTCTTTTTTTTTTTTTGAAGACACCAGTTTCAATAATAAAGAGAAAGCAAAGTTCCGGTCATTGTTCCTTATAATTGCTTTTTTCTTCATTGTTTTGTGTTATTATGCTTGTCAACTGGATCTTGAATACATTGGTCCACTACAACTATAGCACCCCGTCGTTTAAATATGGAGTATTAATAAGAGTCAGCGACGTATTTATATCGATTGTTAACAAAAAAAACGGGTATAAATGTGCATCAGATAATGTAAACGGTTGTTACAAAAAAATCAATATAAAATGTAATGATCATACTGGTTGTTCTTAATAACCGACATAAATAGTTTTCAATCTAAATCCTCCAATCCATCTATCGACCAACGATAAAATATTTTACACTTCATCAATTCACACTTCTCCATTCCACCTCATCAATCCGCATCAAATTTCCTCCTCACTCCACCATCCTTTCGTTCCACAATAAATATCCAATTTTCACTCCACTTCATCAGTAAGATTTAAAATTTTGAAAAGCGAGAAGAGAAAGGAGGAAGGGAGGCATATAGAGGGGAGAAGAGGCGAGGCCAGACACGATCAAGTCACATCCTTGACCTCTTTTATGGTTCCCTTAACTTCTCAAGTTTATAAACGTAAAATTTTGAATCTTGATCTAAAAAAAGATCAATTTCTCAAGTTTTTTTTTGGCAGCAACGTTAATTATAATAATATTACCGCCCTTTGTTGTCTTCTTTGCAGCAACGTTAATTTCCAATTTTGTAAATTTGAATTATTAGTAAATATAATCGTAATAACATAATATCTTTTTTTATCCTTGTCAGTGTTGAATTCAACCTGACACGACATGCAATTGATCTAAAACATGATTGATCTGTATCATTGTGCATATTTTTTTCTACACTTTTAATACATATTGTCATGTAAGAACAGTTATTAGAAGGCACATTTAATAGGACAAAAAAAACATCCTTGGAACAATTTTTATTTTATTCGTGATCAATTATTGTTAGATTTGATCTACAAGAAAGATTCTTTCTTGACCAAACTAAAAGTACAGAATAGAACTTTAGCTTTAGCTGGCCGTGACCAAGAAAGCACCGATTTTGCTTGGTGGGCTGGAAATGCTAAACTTATAAATTTGTCCGGTAAACTACTTGGAGCTTATGTAGCTCATGTACCAGTTGTCTAATAAAAATCGGTATTAAAAAGCTTATTTAGTAAACTACTTGCAACTTAAAATTGAGAATTAAGTTTTATTTCTTTAGGTATATCAAAATTCCATCACCATCTTGTGGAACTTGAAGATGCTTTAGGATGCATGATTTTCTTCTTTATAAGGTGAATGGATGAAAATCATATGTTTTGAAAATCAAGGATGAGTGAGATGGTTGCACAACTGATGCGCTACCTGAGTGATTTTGTATACAAGAAGTATAATTTTTGCTCTTCATTTAATCATGCATTTCTTAGTCTGTCACTCTGATATAATAGATTGTTTCGCAACATAAATTGCAAATGTCTTTGTATTATTCTTGTAGTGTTAATAAAGGTTGTAACAATAATAAGACTTGCAACTTGCGAGATATAAAGACACAGGAAAACTCATATTAAGACCATAAATATTATATATTAAGAGTTATTTATTCTTTAATTGTAGGTGAGGACTGTCTAAAGCTTACTTTTCATTCTTGTAGGAAGGGCTATCTATTGTTAATTTGATACATCAGATTTTAAGATCTTACTCATCTACTATAAAGACTTAATTCTGTGTACAATCTTATCTACCAGCTTCAATAATTTTAGCTTATCAGTAGGACACTGGATAGCATTCTAACCAGATCCTGTCTGCATTCCATCTTACTATTTCTGAAAACTGCTATATCTTCAAGATTGGAACATTCAGAAATACACAAATTTAAATGACAGTTCAATGTTGCAAAACAAATTAAAGAAAAAGTTGCTGTTTCACCTTTCCACTAACAAGTTGCACATCCATTATTAACTAGGTAATTTTCTTGAAAGTGTCACATTAACAAATTTATGAAGTTCACTACAAAACTAACAGAATAGTAGTTGAGAAACTTCTCTTAGAAGATGTAGGGTATAAGGGCCTTAACCCTAGCTGGGAAGTCCTCAAATTTGGACAGGTACCATTTTCTGGTGGCATAGCTTCTCCCCATGAGGTAGAACATAGATCCAAATGCAAAGCAAAAGGACTGCAGCGTTTGAGATATCAGAGCAATCCCAAAGAGATCAATAATCTCAAATAGGTAATGGGGACAGATAACAAGCTCGAAGAGGCCTCCTTTTGGTATCTTGTAAGTCTTGTCGCCTTGCTCTCTAAGCTTGGAGAGAAGGTAGTGGTGGTAGAAATTACCGGTTATTCCAATCAAAAAGAGCACAATTCCAGAATACGTTAGATTAATTTCTGGTTCTGGCATGTTTCTGCTGACGTATTGAGAGTTGATTATGAGCACAGTGTTGAATAAATAGCTAAAGGATATTGGAAGTGCTGATTCTAGCATCACATTCCCGCTGAACTGATGAACAAATAAGACCTGAAATTGAATCATAATTATTAAATTTCAGGTTATCCGCAAACCGTCACGAGCTGTAATTCATAAAAAGAGATCATGCATAGACTCTTGTTAAGAAGTTAAGCATGCAGCACAGAAAATTGCCAGACTATTAAATAGTAATCTTTGCATGTTAATTTCTATCAGCAGATTTTTTTTTTGAGGTAACTATCAGCAGAGTTACAGATAACTAGAAGCATGGGTCCTACATAGTAGAACTACAACAACAACAACAACAACAACAACAAAGTCTTTATTCCCAAATAAATTGGGGTAGACTAGAAATAAAACCCAATTTGAAATGAAAAATCCTACATAGTAGAATTATGGATAGAAAATTCACCTCCCTTTCACTACATTTTGCCAGTAAATTGTGATTTTGGTTTGCTAAACAAAATCAAATAGAGCCATATTGAAATATTTTATCTTCTTTTTTTCGTCTTTTAACATTGTAGAAGTGCTTGAAATTAATTTAGGCTCTCACCTTAGTTTGTCAGTTAAAACCAAAATAAAAACTTACATCTAATTAGGTACCTCAAAATTCGTTAATGCTGATATGTCATAAATAACCCCATACAAATGTAATACATATCAGCAAATAATATCATAACTATTCAGCATGACAGGTGGCTTATTTTCTGCAACTCTATGGATACATACAAGATAAAACACTCCTTAAGCACTCATTAGCCAGTTGTGGCGACACAAGCACCACAGAAAATACCCTCTTCAAGAAATTACCAACTTAATTGCACAAATACCCTCTTCAAGAAATACCCGCTGATTATTTCTCTTCCTTTTTCTAACCAATGTGCATCTCAATTCCCAAATAAGTGAATAACTAAATTACCAACTTAATTGCACAACAGAAATTTAAATCAATCAACACACCTCCAATACCCTCTTCAAGAAATGCAAGCCAAGTGCTGCAGTAACCAGTGGTCCACGTGGAGCAGCCACAAGACCTGGTACAAAGAACGCAGCCAGCGCTGCAACAATGGCGGGGGTGTACATGAGAAGCATCCCGGTCCGTCCTGATACTTTGGCCCCGGTACCAGTGCCTCTTTTGTCAGAGCATGTTTCCTTCCAGTTCCAGAATTTAGAATAGGATAGGTGGATCCCTCTGAATTCTGATATACCACCATTTACAAAGGAAATGACGATCACCACTGACATGGCATTTAGAAACAGCGAAGGTGGTAGCGGATATAGGATTGATTGGAAGACGTTCATTTTTTGTTAATTCCCAGGTGCGAAGCAAGGATTGATAGAGAATTGAAGATTTGATTTGTCTCGTTCTTTCAAATTTGTTTCTCCTTCGAGTTCTTCCTATCAGATAGAGCAAACTATAGAGTATAGACCATTGTGCGTGGTAACCGTATCCTCTACGCACACGCGCATTTTTTTTATGTCTGCGCACTTCAATTGTATTCGTTCGATTAAATATAAACGCTCGATAACTACTAATATGATTCAGAGAAACATCATTGACTTTCAATCTGACGATTCAGACTAAACTGCACAAAAAACACGCGCAGAGGATTTCCTTTCTTGTGCGTGTGGTGTGAATACTGAACACGTACGTATGGAGAATATTAAGTGATGTTAGGTTTCTCTCAATTATTCTTTTCAGCGGCGTGAAACCAAAAGATATAAATGAGAAAGGTAGACTGGAAGAGAAATAATCAGCGAGCTGTGGCGACACAAGCACCACATGAGTTGTTAAAGATAGACCAGTCAATGATAATGACATTTTTGGATTGTGAGATAGAGAAATTGGATTCACTTTTTCAGTCTCAATTTCTTTTATTTTGCATTTGAGAAAAGAAAAACAGACCAGTCATTTTCTTTTATTTTGGCACCACAGGAGTTGTTAAAGATAAACGGGGCTGTTGAACTGGCAGCGCTGTCATGAGGCCCACCTCAAAAACAAATTGGGTGATCAATCAAGTCATCTCATTTTTTTTTTCTGAAAAATCAAGTGAATTTTTTTAAAAGAGTAATTTTCAGGAGGATACTAAAAAATATTCGAAAAACTATTTAATATTTTAGATGTATCTATTAAAAAATATATTTAAGTTCTAAAGGTATTCTTCGAGTAGTATAAATATTAGAGTGTATAAATAGAAAGACTTACCTTCCACCTAAGCATCAAACAAAGCTAGCAAATACAATTCACATTTTTGTAAGAGAGAGTTGTAAGAAAGAGTTGGTAGCAGTAGTTAAGAGCTTAGAAAATATTAAGAAGATAGAGCATAATATTTAGAGATACAAAATATTTGAATAGTAGAGGTTGCAAAAAAAAATATTTTAAGAGATAATAAAATAGTTTGTTTAATTTAGTGTCTCTATACTCAACAAATTGATATCAGAGCCAGTGTTGTCGGGGTTAAGCACGAAGTCGAAGTTCTGTCGAAATTTCGTTAATTCGAAAATAGGTGTCGACGAGTTGCCGAAGGAGTCGACAACTATCAACAACCCGAGATTGTGAAGTGCAGAAGACTAAAATCTAGAGAAGGCTTACTAGAGCCATTGATTTATCAGGTGCGATTGACAGACTTAAAAAATCAAATAATTCCAACTATATATATTGGAAGCATGCATGGTCCTACCTACAAGGTCAAGGCTTTTAGGAGGTAATCGGCGGGTCTGAGATGACTTCGCCGAAGGTCGCCAATGAAGCGATTGTGGCCGAATCGATCGATGATCCTAAGCCAAAGAGAAGAAGACTATGTTCGTGGACCAGCACGCCGAAGTTCTACGAAAGTGGCAAATTAAGGCAATGTATGTACTACGTACGACTTTTGAAGAAAAGCTGCTCAAGTACATCATAGAAGTTGCCACGTCGAAGATCGCATGGGACACCCAGCAACATTATTCTCGAAAAAAAATGATGCGCGCCTCCAGCTATTGGAGAATGAGCTAATGACAATCTCACAAGGGAGCAAGATGTTAGTCGATATTTCTCAAAAGTGAAATCTCTCTGCAGCGAGATTGTCCAGATAGAACCTGGAGAGATCAATGTGCACCAAATGAGGAGGATCATCGTCAATGGCCTGAAACTCGAATATAGCGGGTTTCATGGCAGCCATCCAAGATTGGCCAACACAGCCCAACACTTCTAGAATTAGAGAATATGCTCGTGAACCAGGAGGCTCTAGCAAAGCAGATGGTCAGAGTCTCGATAAAGCAAGAAGAAGAGGTGTTGTTCAGCAGTCGTAAGATAGGTTGATCTAACCAAAAGTCAAGAGATAAATCCGAAAGAATACCTAACTGGCAACAAAGACCTAAGGAGAAGAATAACTCTTTAAGAGGAGCTTGCAACCAAAGAAGCAATGAACGTCGACATAAGGAGAAAAAAAAGTGTTATAACTTTGGCAAGAAAAGAATACGCACGGTATTGTTGGTCCAAGAAGGGCCAAGGAAACATGACGACTTCGGAAAATCGCCACGGCGAGAAAAGTCGTGAAGGTGGTACCAATGAAGATGATTGAGATATCGACATTGCGTACACAATCGCAATCACCTAAGCACAAGAGGAGAGATGAGAGAAGCAAGAGGTCAAATGAATGTAGCAAGTCAAAGAAAAACAACTATGAGAGTGACTGGATCATTGACTCAAGTTGCTCAAACCATATGACTAGCGACATCTAGAAGCTCTAGTATCACAACTAACAACACAATGTAACTACGTAGTGTTTGGACCACATGAAGTGAGAAGGTGTATCGCAACCTAAAGACAACAGACACACCCATGATGAAATCAATATATGTGATGTCGTCAGAGTCTGTCTACATCGACAAGACTCGAAGACACGAGACACCTGATCTTTGGCATGCACGAATGAGACACGTAAGCTATCACAAACTCAAGATATAGCCGAGAAGTCAACGGTGAAAGATGTAGGCGGAAGTACGTACCGACATACTTTGCATCAGGTGCCAATTCAGTAAGGCTCGCCAACTTCCATTTGAACAATCTAAATTTCGAGCCAAGGAGGCATTAGGACTTGTCAACTAGAATGTCTCCAGTCCAATAAGGCTAGCATCCGTAAGTGGTACGAACCTTCGTCGATGACTTCTCAAGGTACGTGTGTGGGTGTACTGATACACTTTCTAAATTCAAGGAGTTCAAGGAGAAGGTAGAAAGTGATCTTAACAAGAAGGTATGGTGTCTCCATACTGATAATAGAAGAGAGTCTGTATCCCACGAGTTTGACACATACCTGAAGAAACATAAGATCCGAAGACAGTTAATTTGCCCCAACAACCCGCAACAAAATGGTGTAGCAAAGATGAAGAAATTGCACATTGCAAAAACCCAACCGACTACTGCAAGAGAAGATGAGTTATCTCTCACCATTTCAGAAGTTATGGAAGATTAAACCCACTGTATGACATTTCAGTTTTCAGGTATGTGTGCTAAGTGTTTGTGCCTAATAAGGCCAAATTATGCAGGTTTTTACCTAGGGTTTATTGTGTAGTTTATGCCAAATTTTGTTTATTTTAGGTTTAATTAGAGTTAATTTATTTAAAAGTTCAAGTCACTATCTTATATGTGTTTTAATGCAGAAAAATAGATAATTTGGAACAAAACAGATGCAATTGGACACCTTGGAACAAGCCAGAATGAAGAATAGAGCAAAATGACTGTCAACCAACTCAATTGCGACCGCAATCATCCTTAGAAGTTCATAATTCAAAAGACAGCAAATTCTCAAGTCCATTGCGACCGCAAAGCTCATTATTGCGGCTGCAATCAAATACACATATCAGAGACAGAGAAGATGCAATTTTCAGTCAAGTCCATTGCGGTTGCAAAGCACAATATTGCGGTTGCAAGATAGTTAATCTCCAGAATTAGCAATCAGCTAGAAGTCATTCTCAAGTCTATTGCGGCTGAAAGATCTACTCGATGGTTTCTTTTAATTTTTATTGTAACAACTTGGTATATAAAAAAAAGCCTTGTACCCTAATGAATTATGGAAAAGAAAATGAATTGCTTCGATCATTTTATGTCTTCTTTATCTCATTCTTAATTGTAGTCATTGTTAAGTATAGCTGCAATTATTTGTATTTTGGATATCTTTTTTCAAGAGCGACTGGACTCTGAAATCATTACGGTCTTTTGTATTTTGTATTGTGAATATTTGAGCTAACTCGACAAACCAACCATTAACGAGATGCAGGCACCAGTTGTACGGATTCGAATAATTACCTGTGACACCGCACATCCGCAAGTCAATTCTCAAGTCGTCACAGAAGAACCCGAAAAAGCCACGTCTCAAAGTAATCAAGAGAATACTTACGTTGCATAAAAAGTATATTAGATTACGTCATCTTGTATCTCTAAGGTGGTGAATGTCAAGTAATTGGTTATCGCGATGCTGACTATGTCAGAGATTGTGACACAAGACGATCAATTACTGACTGCGTGTTTAGCTTAGGATCAAGAGTTGTCCTGATGCAGCAAAAGACGACCTATCGTATCTCTCTCGACGACAGAAACAGAGTATAGAGCAGCAGCTATGACATCGCAGGAGAGCACATGGCTTAAACGATTATTGATAGATCTGCGCCAACCAATTAAGCAAGTAACACTTCATTGTGATAATAGGTCAGCTATATGTTTTGCTGAAAATCTGATGTTTCATGCAAGTACCAAGCATATAGAGGTACACTACCACTTTATAAGAAAAAAGGTTCTACAAGGCGAGATCGAGATGAAGCTGACGCCAATAGAAAAACAAGTTGCATACATCTTCACGAAGGAACTCGATACTAAGAAGTTCGAAGATATGCTAGAACAATTCGGAATATGTAGATCATGTTCAACAGTTATATATATAGAGAGAGAGAGAGATAGAGAGAGTTAGGTTATGATACTTACATAAGCACGAAACTCTACCGTGCTTATGACCATAAGTCGAATTTCAAAGTGCAAATAAACTATTCGAACCGTTGAAAATGTTGTTCATACTAAAACTAATTGGAAACGAAATTTTCATTTTTTTCAAATTCTTTTTTATTTTGTTGGATGTGTAGAAAATAGATTAAATTTGAAGGTCTGTAAATCCAGATAACTCAATTTTCTATTCATCCGATAAAATAGTAAAAAAGTTTCAAAAACTAAAAAAATTGATATCCAAATATGAACAATATATCCAACGATTTGCATCGTCCATTTGCATTTTGAAATTTGAGAAATAATCATATGCACGAAAGGACCCTTTCGTGCTTATATAAGTATCATAACTTAACTTTATATATATATATAATTAGTGCGTTTATATTTGGTTGTACACAACAACAAGAACAGACAGTAAATATTTTACCTTGTTAAGTATTATTTAATTTTTAAGCGTCTTACTAGCGTTGTTTGCCCATAAAGCTAATAACTACCGCTCCAAGAAACTGACCGTATATACTGTATGTAAATATGTAATATATCTAAACAGGGTGCATCCCAATTCTCAATCAAGTTACCAACATAATTGCACAACAGAAGGGAAATTAATCGATGGACACGCACCTCCAATACCCTCTTCAAGAAATGCAAACCAATTGCTGCAGTAACCAGCTGCGCACGTGGCGCATCCACGACGCCCGGTACAAAGAATGCAGCCAGCGCCGCAACAAGGGCCGGAGCATACAAGAGAAGCATCCCGGTCCGTCCTGACAATTTGGCCCCAGCATCGGTGCCACTTCTGCCAGAACCAGTCTCCTTCCAGTTCCAGAATTTAGAATAGGACAGGTGGGTCCCTCTGAATTCCGATATACCGGTATTTGCAAGGGAGACGACGCTCACCGCTGACATGGCATTTAGAAACAGTGAAGGTGGCAGTGGATATAGGATTGATTGGAAGATGTTCATTTTTGGATATCAATTGCAAATGAGAAAAAGAGTCGGCGGCCCGAATGCGTATAAAATTGAAAATTGAAACATGTTTGTATCAGTTTCAGTTTGGATTGTGAACGGGACTTGAAACTGTCTCCTGTAAAGTGGATTTGAATCGGCCCAATTTCAGTTTCAACTTTCAAAGCATGGTGCTTAATCTTCATTTTGTTTGTGTTCTCATCTATCCATAATTTGGTGAAAATAAATCTATTCACTTGCATCTAACTTCTTTCTCTCTTTTCCACTCTCTCGCGTGCTCTCTTGCAAACATCTCGTATTCTCGTGGCGTGGTGGCATGTTGTAGCTGTTTCATAGGTCCATATTTTTCAACCAATTCTCGAATTAGTGGTTCCAACTTCCAAGTCATGATATCAACGGGTTTTCGTGGAATCCGACTATTCCAGATTTTAACATGATAGCAATGAAACTCTTCTAGAGGATCAATTCCTCCATGACAAATAATAAAAAATAACAAGACCATTTCGTTGGTATATTGGAGACACTACCAAAAAGAAATAAATTATAAAAGACAAATCGAATTGGACTTTTGTTAAGCGAAACACGAGCAGCCGAAATAAACATTGACCCTTTCCAAACGAGTGGATTTCTGGCTGGAGAAAAAAAAATTCAATTATCGTTCTTTATTAGAAGATATAATTTTTTTATTGATAAGGACGGTGAAAGAATATCTCTTGGAATTGACCTTTCGTTTTCGCAGTGATAGGAATTTCTTTTCAATTGAAAAGAAAAATTATTTATGTTGCGTGTTCTTTTGCTTGCTTCTTTTTCTTTTAGGAAAAAAAGTCTCCCTCTCCATGTTGTTCTATTATTTTCTGATAAATTCATAAAAAAGATCCAGCATTATCCATTTTCTGCGGAGGAATGAAAATCCATACCGTTAAATTATACAGTTATACTTTGTCATCACTGTTCATTTATGAATTATAACCAATAATATAACAGAATTATAAATCGTCGCTGTAGTCAGTTGCAGACTTGGAGATGGATGTCATTTCTACCCTAATTAATTCACATTTCGCTCGCTTTGTTCCCAAGTAATAATATAATAATACACACCACCTATTTCTTTCTTTCTTTCTTTCTCTATCTCCCCTGATCAAAGAATCACCCCAATCCCGATTCCATTAGCCACAGGCCACAGCGAATATTAACAAAGAGCACCCCATTCTCCCCTTCAATGGGATCCATGGGGGACGAAATTGGCTACGCTGGTGGTTACGGTAACGGGGGCTATGACCTCGGCTATAGCGGGACCTACGAACCAGCCCCTTTGGATTCGGGGATACTGACAACGCCCACATATTTGTCAGATCATCTCTCCCCTTCTTCCTCTCAATCTGCCATGTCGAACCGTGCTGTCAAACGCAAGCTCGAGCCAGGTGAGCTGCTCTCCCAGCTCAGCTCCTTGAAATCGACCCCGCGTGCACCGGAAACCACCAATTCCCCACCAGTTAACAACACCAGTAACGGGTTTGACTATGCGGCCGAGCTCGAGCAGCTCCGGGAGAAGATCAGGGACCAAGAGAAGCAAATTCAGTCCTTGTGTGATGATCTCGATGAGGAGCGCAAGGCTGCCGCTTCGGCGGTTACTGAGACGATGGAGATGATCCGCCGTCTCAATGATGAAAAAGCCGCGGCACAATTGGAGGCACGGCAAATGAAGCAGTTCGCTGACGAACTTGCGGCACATCACGAGGAAGAATTGGATGAACTGGAGAAGGACCTTGACATGAAGGACAGTACCATAGCTGACCTGGAGGCACAGATGAAGGTTTACCGTGAGCGCATGAAGCACCACGGTATTGAGCCCGATGGTGAGTCAGATTTCGAGTCGGAGGACGGGAGGGGGATTGTTGAGAAGCCATATGATAGTGCAAGTGATTGGGTTTCTAATGCTAATAACAAGTACCTGGTGTACCATCCCAGGAGGGATGATGCTGATCTCGATATGAAAATGAGGAAGATTTTGACAAGGTTAGAGGTGCTGGAGACTGACAGAGAGAGTGTCAGAAGGGATATGATGGCAATGCGGGCTGAGAAGGCGCAGCTTGTATTGATGAGAGATATCGCGAGTCGGCTCTGCACACAGGTGGCGGCCGAGCGGCGGATCATGAAGAGGTCTACTGGCCCAAAATTCTCGGTCTTTGGGGTCTTTAAGGTAATCCCTCGATTGTTCGGGTTATCTGAGTAATTTTGGGATAGGTTTTTTTCTTTTTATTTTTTTGTTTCTGTTTGCATATTTGCATGTCTTTGAAAAAAAATACTTATAAGACATTGTTACATGATCATTTATGTATAAAAGATGTTAAAAAGAAAGAAAAAAAAACAGAGTAAAAGGTTCCATTTATGTGGGTGAACTCTTTTACCGGGCGAGTTTTATAGCTATTACCTACAATTCTTTTTTTCTGGTGACCGGCTCACTATATATGTGAGAGTTGAATTTATGTTTATGTGGATTTAAAGTATCCGAAAATTCTCAATTTTGTGCTTTAGTGTTCCATGGCTGTGGTTAATTGCTTGTTACCTTAGATTGCTAGAAATTTGCTCTGGACATCTATGGACTCTCAAATGGAAGGCATGGATGTGTCATTATTCGATCAGACCATTTTTCCTTGACTGAGCTAATCTATAACAGCTAATGGTACCATTGTGCCATTGCCCAGTATGATGGTGGATTATATGTTACTAATTCTTTGTGCTTCGTCAAAATTAGTGACCCATTTGTGTATATAAAATTGAAAATTCAACTTCCAGATTCCAAACAATATTAGTAACTAATAGAGATTTGAATGAATAATATTTTAGTTATCATTCTTATCTACTACCACTGACGATAACCAAGTCAATGGTTAAATTACGGAGATGTTTTGTTATGTCTTAGTTATGATGCATTCTTTTGTGAAATTGCCTCTACCAGTGCTCCATTGAAGTTAGCAGTATTGTCTAATTGGAACAAGCTCCTGGTTCTCTAATAAATCTTTGAGCAATCAAATTCATAGGCAGGGGTGGAGCTAGAGATTCCCAAAAGGGGGCGGGGCTAATTATAAGGCGCTAAGCACACCCCCATCCCACCCCCACATAAATTGAAAATTCATAAAATTTTGCATTAAACTTCATACTTTTTTTTAATTATTAGTACTAATTAGCCTTTTTTGTAAAATTAAAATTATACAATAGTTTCAATTCAGTCCCCCCTATAATATTGTTCTAGCTCCGCCCCTGTTCATAGGATTCACTACAAATTTGACATATAAAAAAAAACCAGTGCCAAAATTTCTGAAAAGCAAGTCCATTTTGTTTGTGTTGTACTGTAAGTGGAGTGCTCTAATTTTGTCATTAAAATCACTAAGTAACTTCTTAAAAATGATGTGGTAGTTTGCAATTTGATGATCTAATTCACTAAATTGCATTATCATTTCAGCTAGCACTCTCCTGTTGTTGAATATGAGTCCCTTTCTATTAATTCATGATCTGTAATCAGTTAGCTTTTTGTCTCTCTTTGCAGTGGTTCGTCAATGTCGTCTTCCAGAGAGATGAACCAAGGTAAAAGAACTTGTGTGGTTATTTGCTTGTCTTTCTTATCTATTAATAATTTGTGCATAATAAATTATAATTATCTTGCTGCATTTTGCATACCCGGCAGGGGCTTGTTTGGCTTAAATAAAGCCAGCATTGCTTTTCTGGTGCTTCTTGGGCTCAGTAGTTCCACCCAATCAAGAAGCCTCCCAAGAAAGAAACGATGACTTGGTATGCTGACATAGAGTCTGACTCTCTATCCAGTTGCAACCCTTTTTGGGAATTTTCTACTAATACTGTAAGAATTAGTTTATGTTGCCTTAATATCTTTTGAGATTACAAGTGTTTTCTTAACATAAATATACTTGTCCACTCATCAGGCGCTGTCATATCGTGCTGCTATTAGGAAGTTGGAGAAAAGGGTTGGCAGCATAATCAAGGCCTGAATAATTCCTTGCTGTGTAGTAGATGAAAAAATGAAATCACAACTGGTGTGGTATTTCTTTGAGGTTTTTAATGCATTCTTTTGTATATTAGTTTTGTTTGTGCGAGCGTTGCTTCAAATTGTAAATTTCCAATTTTTGTTAGGGGGTTTGCTTGCAATTGTTTGATCACGACCAGGGTAAGTAGATTTTCACATTTTTTCTTCTTCTTTTTGTGTCTTTTATATTGGAAATCTTTTATAGTTTTGGAGTTGTACACAACAGTATTCAAGGTCATCGACTTGTGCATAATGGTGACTGGAGTGTTAGCTAGCTTGCAGAATAAAAAATGCGTACAACATTTGCTTCTAAATGTTGCAGATTGCGTTTATTTAAGAAGAAATGCAAATTCTTTTTTTAAGTTTTGCTATGGTGTTCCTCATATAAATTTTGCGGTTTTTTTTTTTTCATTATCATCATGGTTGATTGATTTTTTATACCTGACATTTTGAAGCATTGATTGCTAAAAAAACAAAATTAGGTAACATTTCATTTAGTTCTAGTTTATTTATATATTTGCTTAAAAGGAATATCATAGGAAAAAAAAATTATGTTCGTTCCAGTGGTAAACTTAACCTGAATAATAGGTAATCTTATCACTGCATAAATGTACGATCTTTTCTGCTTTTTTAAATATTTTATTTTCCATTCAAATGGAATATTTCTTCTGGGCAGCCCTCCAAATTCTGAAATTATGATTCTTTTTTTTTATTTATTTATTCCTTGCTCCTGGTATATGCTCAGGTTACGTCCAAGTTTGTTATCATTTCTGACATCCCACCAAGTCATAGAATACTTTGAATATTTCTTTATTATTTGTTGACATTTTGTTGGTAATTAGCTGTTTGATTTGTGGCAGTAAGAGTATATATTAAAATTCTGGCCAGCTTCTGACTTTAATTTCTCCTATTAAGTAAACATGGTGGTGTCTTAATATTTGAAATAAGAATTGTACAGTTCAATTCTTGAACAAACTAGCTGATGGACCAGGACCATCAAAATAAATCTGAAACAGGCACTAAACTAAACTAATTAAAGGCAGCAAAAGGTGTATTTTAGCCTTAAGTCGCAATCGTGGAGGTCTCAAAAATTGTGACGGCTTTGACAGACAGCAATTCAGTCCTTATTACTGTTGTGAGGCCTTGATAATATTAATTAATATTGTCGAAATCTCGTAAATATTAATCTTCACATAATAGCACTACAGATCTAACTAAATATATTTAAGTTACAGAAGATTTCACTTTTTAAAAGTTAATTTGATCCGTAGAAAAAAAGTAGACATCGTGGGCTTAAATTCCATTATTTGGATGGAGGCCCAAATTAAACCATCTGTGACAGCATGAATTTCATTCTTGTGTCCTGTGCTCTTGTGCTCTTCTGAGTTGTGACTGAGTTGAGCTCACATCAGCGAGCAGCATTATTACGTTGTAAATTCGTTGGTACTATAGCAAAAATACTATGCGGACAACGCTCGACGCTGTAGCAGCGGTGAGAATACAGAGATGACCCACTGCTGCTGACCATTTCAAGGAATGTGAATTCCTTCTAGAGTCCTAGTGATCCAAATTTGTTTGAAAACGGAAACGGAAACGGAAACGAAAACGGTAGAGGAATCTACGTAGACTTGACGTGTACGTTCTACAAAATTCATTTTAAATCTTGCACATATTTTTAACATACAAGTTAGTTATTTTTGTTCAAACTAAAATTATTTACATTTTTAATGAAAATTTTGAATCTGTCTTACAAATAACTCTACATAAATTCAAATACTTTAATAATACATCTAAATGAGATGATTAGAATGATTTTCGTTCTGATCGGTACGATCATTTATAAAAAGATGGGATCAGGTTATGGAAACCAGTTAACCAGGTAAACTTTTCAGTTGTAAACTTGTAATAAAAAAGTTTCTCATTTGTTTATTCATGACAATTATTTTCTCAAACTCTTCTTTCCGTGACAATTATACTTCAAAGCATAGTGACAAATTTGGGACAAAAAATAATTCAACGAAGTGTCAAATTTGTGATTTTAAGTATAATACAGGTATTTTTAAAAATAGTTTTGTGTATATAAATAATATTAAAACAATGAAATCTATAAAAAAAACTAAAAATATATATAATATGTGTGGGTGTGTCTGTTGCCTGTTGGGAGAAAACTTGTGAAAACATGAATAATTTGTAGCATACGTTTTATTAACGAATATTTGCACCAAAAAAAAAACACTGTACATTTAAAAAAAAAATGAGAATCAAGCTCTCAAATTTTATTATAAAGTGATTTCATAAATTTGATATTTTGAATTACGAGAAAAAAAAATGAGAGAGGAATAAAAACTAAAAAATATTCTCAATCACCACCAAGCTCCCAGAAGCATGTACCGCTTATCGCGACATACCGTCAATCAACTAGCTTGGGTACACCTCACGATTCTTTGCATAGCATAGTTGGCATTGTAGTACCATTTTTTTTTCAAAGATGAGGATCAAGCCTCAAATTTTACTATAAATCACAAAATACTAGCATTTAGTTCTATATCCTCCCATGGGTGAATATCGGCTCACATCGGTCTCTGGCTCCATTCGCTGAAGCATACTTTTTACAAGCTCACACCACCATATGGCCCTGCTGAAATTTTGAGGAGTTGTTGTTATAACACTGGAGGGTCATCATAGCACCAGTACAACTTCATTGGACGTTGTAGGTTGCGGATCTCCGAGTGTTGTAGATCAAGATCACGCATGCGTTCACACCGTATTGGCGGATCTCCTCTGGCTAGAATTATAATTTTAACTTTCACCTCACGGTTGCCTCCACGACGAGCTTACACGTTTTTTACCACACATAACTGTCGTCGTTGCTCATCGCTGAGAAGAAAATACATGAGCTAAAGCTGACAAGAAGGGAGAATGGGGAGGAAAATATGGGTGAAAGGAGAGGTCAAGTCAGAAAGAGAGGCGACTATCGAAGAACCTGTGGTGTGATTTCCCTCCTCACTTTCCTTCACGACAGAGATCTTTGAGAGAATGCGAAGCCGAGTGAAAACGAGAGACGACCACTAGAATAACTCGTTGGGCAGTGTCCGTTCCCTCTCTCTTCCGGCAACGATTCTATCTCAGACAGCGACAGATGACAGATGCAGATGAAAGAGGAGAGGAGAAGGAAAGAGGAGGAGACGGGAGCAGCAGCGTGATCTCTTCATCTAGAATTTCTGAATTTTTTTTATCGCTTAGGATTTCTTCCGAGAGAGCGAGAGAGCCTAGAGTTTCCTTCTGAGCTTCAAAACACGTTGTACATTATTTAGATGAATTATCAATCGTCCTAGTTGAAAATTCGAATTATTCGCCAATCGCCAATGTTGTTACTATGCTTCAAAGTTCTAATCTTATTTCAAATTGTTTATTTTAATTTTGTAATATCCTTCAATAATTTTATTATTTTTGGAGCTTCATTATGAATTGGGGTTCGTGAACTAAAATAAATTTAGGCATACATATGGAAACAAAAAGCAGAAATCAAATAGTGCAATTAGGTACGTATTAATTTAAATTATTTACTTGTATATTATGCCAATATGTTTCACTTATATATTTCAATCTACTATTTACTTGCTGTCATTTGAACTTAAATTTTGATATTACCAGCTGAATCTTATTCCACCATTTACATTATACATTTATACCAAACAACAATTTAAGCCTTTTACCCGATAGATACATGAAATCGCATGAATGTAGCACTGGCACAAACAGAGCATGGCCAGCCAAGAAGAACCTGTGATGCAATTAGCCAGACCTCGCACACACCTCCGCCACAAACCGGCATAACATTCGCATAAGCTCGGCAGATGACTCGGACCACGGATCAAGGGTGAAGAACCCGTGTTGTTGGCCCTTGAACTCTGCCACCTCCACTGGCTTCCCCATCTGCTTCAGCCTAGTCACGTAATCCACCGACCGATCCGTCAGAAGATCATACTCCCCAACCACCACTAAAGTCGGTTCGAACTCAGTCGGCTCCAGTTCAGGGCTGTTAGGTCCAAATGGATTTGCAATTGGGTGGTCGAAGTTCGCACCTTGAGGAAGCGAAAGCCGCCAGTACCTGTTCCATAACATAATTCTGTTGCATCACGATTTGACCATTACCATCCTAGGTATAGTAATTTATGTTCGAGTTTGATGACTTGGTAAACAGTTTTGCCACATGACAAAGTAAATAAATATCACCTGTCATTGAGCTCCAGGTTAAGGAATGCCTCTTTGGGACACTCGGCCTCGGATCTCGTCCTCTCGACTCCACCAAAGAACGGCATCAGCTGCACGTAACCCTTGATCCTTACCGGCTCAAGCTCAGCCCGGCCAGATGCAGACCCAAACCGGACAGCCAAGTGATGGGCTATGTTACCACCTGCTGAGTCACCCGATATCACAACACGTGTAAAATCGGCAAACTCAGAAAGCCACGGGTCCAAATTACAACCAGCAGCTTGTGACTGCAGCCAGAGGAGGCATGTGACACTGTCATCTATTGCAGCAGGGAGTCGGTGCTCTGGTGCAAGGCGGTAATCAGGTGCGATAACTATGGCAGGTAACTCGGATGCCAAACGGAAGCAGTAGTTCTGACAGTTGGGCCAGGTGCGTGATCCAATGCAGTATCCTCCACCGTGGAAGTAGAAGAAGATGGGGAGTTTGGAGGTGACATGGCGGGGTTTGTAGAGGCGGAGAGAGAGGTTGTTTATCGGGTCGAATAGCACATCCTTCCAAAGGACAGAGCCACCGTCCTGCACCGGCACAGAGAAGCTGGGGTTTGCTGAACGGACAATTGTGCCATCACTGTAGACAAAGAGAACGCCGCGGCATTCTTCGACTATGTGTGGCGGTGGTGATGTGGCCATGGTTTGGGGATGGTGAATTTCTGAGCTGAGATTGTGTCTGAAGTTATAGAAGTGTTGGTTGAGTGCGGTGCTGACTGGATTAGCGTTACTAAAAGTCTAAAAGTGTAATTGGTATTACTTGCAAGAAAACTAAAAGGAAAATAAAAGGATGTTTGGTTCTGTTGGTGAGTATGAAGTTTGTGCATGTGACG
The DNA here is from genome assembly GCA_964058865.1 of Eleocharis quinqueflora. Lineage (NCBI taxonomy): Eukaryota > Viridiplantae > Streptophyta > Magnoliopsida > Poales > Cyperaceae > Eleocharis > Eleocharis quinqueflora. The sequence goes on from CAXKVX010000321.1 coordinate 109,737, forward strand.
TTAGTTTGTCGTCTCTGAGTTGTTGTGAAGCTCACGAGGAGACCTTGTTGTTTCTCCGTGATACTTGATTTGTAACGAAGGATTGGGATTTAAAAAAGACATGATAGTATGATACACAATTTGCTAATAGTGACAAGTGAGGTATTCAGGAGTGTGTGTGAGTGTGTGACGTCGGATGACTCAGCGCATATACTTATTCATTAGAAAATTTGGTAGTACAATTCTATTATTCATCCATATTTGCCTCTCTCATTTATTATATCTCATGTTTATATGTTCACTCAAAAAAATATAATTAATAATATTCTTTCATATATTTTTTATATGTCGTACGATAATTACAATGCCTACAAATAAGAAAAATGTATTTTATCGTTAAGAGAATTTCGTTCTAATTTTGTCTTTTTGTACAGAGTTGATACTTCACAAAACAAACAAACTCTATAGATTCTACAAAAAGAGTTCCAATTCTGTAGAGATCATATTCTAGACGAAATTTTTCCAAACGATATTTAGTAAACTATCTTAGCAATTAATAAATAATTTTGAAGGGTTAATCTTTTAACAAAAAATATCAATCAGACAATAATATGTCGATATTTCATCATTAGCAACTCTCTTTGTACTTTTTTTTTTTGACTAATTGCCCGTAGGCTTTATTGCATTGAATGGCCAAGAGGATACAAACTGAGACATTACATATGATGATTTATAGGAAATGTATAACCGACATATGTTTCATGAAATATTCTTCCCAAATTTGCTACTAGGAGGGCAACTCGCTCCCTATTCCCGGTACATGCGTGGTACATGAGTACAGTAAAAACCATTTTCTCTCTAAGCATTTGGTATGAGACCATGACATCTCGATTAGCTTGTCATTTCATGGAAGGTCTTTGTCATTCATGAGAAATACAACTGTTTGAAGTGAGTGCAGAAAGTGCGGTTAATAATCTTCTAATACGCTTACTGGTAACTGCTGCCATTCATAACATGTCCGCAATATGATATTTATTTGGTTACATTAAGGTTGACATTCATGTACTCACCAAAATCCTTCCAGAATCCCGGTGTATACAACTTACAACAGCACACTCTGTAAATCCAACAGCAACAACACTACAGGGCACATACAGACCGTAGGAGATGAGCACTCCATGAGAATCTCATCGCCTGATTCAGAACACAGAATTGCATCACGTTGCTAGAAGATTAGGACTATCCAGTCTCCATAAAAACAAAAATATTAAGAGTTTAGTTTTTTTTTTTTCATTGCAAAACATTATGATAGTGACGCTACAAGTTATATTATAGATCATACAATGTTCAAAACAAAATTACAAAATCAAGTACAGCTTGAAGTTGTCCCTACAGGCAGACATGAGGCGGAATTAATTTTCCAGGATTCATGATGTTATTTGGATCTATCACACTCTTTATTCTCTTCATGGTTCTCAGTGCCCCAATTCCCAGCTCTTCTTCCAAATACTGATCACAAACATACATGTAATATGCAATTAAATGATGAATCAGCAAAAGTAAAGATGGGTGATTCTATTAATATATCAATAAAATTTGCTCAGCAAAAGTAACGATAGCATGGCCGTAAATGCAGATGAATTTCAGCTCAATGTTTGGTTGCAATCTAATATTTGTAAACCATATTTTGTGTAGTGAAACAGAAATATATGTTAAACCAGATATTTCCCTACAATAACATGTGCAATGTGCTAAAAAAAAATGTTACAAACTACAAGCATGTACCTTCATTTTCCCGGTACCAACACCATGCTCTCCTGTGCATGTACCTATTGCGCACATAAGTTGTCAAACTCTCTAATGGTATCTAAACCAAGAATGCTTGCAACAAAAAATCTGCTGAGGGATAATAGCCCCTTATTTGCAGGTGACATCTTGATTGTTTATCAGGTATATGTTGATCACCAAATTCGTTTGACAGAGCTATTTTTATAAGAGTTAAGACTATGGTACTTATATATAAGCACGCTCTACCGTGTTTATGACCATATCTCGAAATGCAAATGGACGATCCAACCGTTGAAAATGTTGTCCATACTAAAATCTACTTGGAAATCAAAATTTTTATTTTTTTATTTTTTTTACTATTTTATCGGATATGTAGAAAATTGAGTAATCTGGCGATTTACAAACCTCCTAATTTAACCGATTTTTTATCCATCTGATAAAATAGTAAAAAGTTCCAAAAAATAAAAATTTTGATTTTCAAGTAGATTTTAGCATGAACAACATTTTCAGAGGTTCAGATCGTTCATTTACATTTTGAAATTTGAGATATGGTCATGCATGGTAGAGCTCCGTGCTTATATAAATACCGTAGCCTAACTCTGTGTATAAATACGTTTTCAAATTAATTCTGTAACTTTGTTTCAAAACCAATTATATGTCAACAAACATCCAAACAACTCCTGGTGTGTATAACAAAGTAGTTGATAATAAAATCACACCTTCCATTGATAAGGCAGTGTGAACCATCAAATGGTTAAGCTTCTCGGCTTCTTTTCTTTGTTCGTCATCATTAGGGTCGAATAGTATAATAGTGTGGAAATTCCCATCACCCGCGTGAGCAATGACCATACTAATTAATCAGAACCAAATTCAAAATCAGTTACAAAAGGCACATCGCCATGTATAAAGTACTCGCATCCCAAAAATGGTACTTCACAACAAAAGAAAGTATGGAATTGCCCTACTGTAGGAGGTGGTATTACCACAACAAGGAAGATGCATCGAGCTGTTGCTTTGACAATGATATACATTCTGCTAGCCTTGATAATGGAACACATACATCCTGATAAACGAAGGAAATTTATTGTCAGGATACCATTCTAAACAAATGAAGGAACACATACATCAGGTTACATTGGTAAACACATTATGCCTTGGTGGTGGCAACCTGTTTGCAAAACTAGGAATGAAGTAACAGTAGCTCAGTAAGTTAAATATAAAAAAAAGGCAGCCCGGTGCACGTAGCTCCCGCTTGCGCGGGGTCCGGGGAAGGGTGGGACCACTTTGGGGTCATTGTATGCAGCCTTTCCATGCATTTCCACAAGAGGCCGTTTCCACGACTTGAACTCATGACCTCCTTGGTCACAAGGCGACAGATTTACCGCTGCGCCAAGGCTCCCCTTCTCAGTAAGTTAAATATAGAGGAAAACTATTGGTCAAGTAAAGATTGTGTACAGCAAACTATACTTGAAATATACCAACAAAATGAAAGCTACACATAAATTATGAAAAATTAAATGAATAAGGTAAAAGGAATGCAGTAAACAAACTGTAATCATAGCTTCACAGTCAGGTGCCATTGCAAAACCAGCCCAAAGTGCCTCCTTTCTTATCTATTAGAAACAATTTGGTCAAGCATTCAGCTAAAAAGGGAAGATAACAAGTCCAACTAAATAAATTGGGAAAAAGAAATTTGCAAGAATATATCAAGGGGGAACGTAAATAAAACTTTTTTACAAATCTAACCTTCCATAGTTCAGTTTTGGCCTCCGGTTCGTCAAAGAAGACAAAATCAGTGCCTTTGTGTTCAGCGGCAATTTTCTGAACTATCAGGGTCTGTTCCCGTGCATATGCTTCTAAAATTGGAATGGAAATTTAAAATATTGATTTTAGAAGGATCCATGTTGACAAAGAAATCATAAGTAGTTAGGTTGCCATATTTTATGAACAGATTTTGCAGTGACTTGAGTGGGCTGGGGTGCCACTACATCATGTACCAAGGTAAATTCGTGTGGCAATCCTATAAAGTTGGTTGTCATACATAAATAACAAATTTAGTAACTAAAAAAGGTATAGTAATAACCTGTGCCAATGAACTCAAACATTAAGGTAGGCACTTCAGGTAAGCTTTTACCATTGGCCACGTTAATTGCTCTCACTTGAACTTCATCCAGAAGCTCTACTCTAGACACCTGTACAAATAATTGCAGAAATTGTTTAAATTGACAGGCATGGAGGCAAAAGAATTGCAAAGGAAGGCTCAAAATAGTGTTTGGTCCTTGGTGATCAGAGAGACAATTATTGTTTAGAGATTCGTGGACAATAAAATAATAGGTAAACTATTTACTGGCATCATCTTACTTAAAAAGTGACTAAGCACCACATAACTTATTATCGTATATGAATCTTGTACGCTTTCACCTACTATTAATAAATAATATACATATATGATAAATTGCCATATAGCAGTTAAAGTTTGGTCAAAGCAATAGTAGCAGTGGTACCAGTACCACGTGAGAATTTAAAAAAATTGGGAACTTTGTGCTGCAATACATTATTAATGCTTCGAATCCAATCAGAGGACCTCACCTGTATACCAGAATGCATCGTCGCAATAGCAACATCAGCAGCATCCTTTATTGTTGGAAAGTTACACATTGCAACCTGAAAGATATTCACTCCATCATTCTTAGAATCACTTTAAAATACTTTCTAGAAATTCATAAATGCTGCAGCAAAAAAATAATTCATAGCAGCTCACCAACTGTGTATCAAGGATAACATCATCCAAATACATGAATCGAAAAGCCCAAGAAAGATTTCAAATAACTTCTAGGTTTTGCATCATTGAAAACAATGAAATAGAAATGTTCTTCTGTTCTTTTATCTCAGATAAACTAAGTGACTTTAGCAGAAGGCAGGAGACTCTGCATAATTGACACCCACCTTTAAACTCAGTTTACATTGTCTTCTTTTGAATTTGAACAAGCAATCTCTATTTTATAATAGTATTAAGAAGTCTCTAAGCAACCAGTTCTTGGTAATTTATTATCATTCACAAATAAAGTAATGGATTGCACAGAAATAGAAAATGTGAAAAGGTGACATACCACTGAATGCGATGGAAGCTTTTGAAGACGTAAAGTGACCTCAGTAATAATTCCTAAGGTGCCTTCACTTCCAATAATCAATCGTGTCAAGTCATATCTGACAAAATATGTGAAATGCCTATCAGTGCATAATACAACTAGTTGGAAAGATACACCAC